>JANBPK010001492.1:0-66921 GCA_027579435.1 Candolleomyces eurysporus
TTCGATAAGCAACCCAACCATTGTTGAGTGGATAAAAGTCTGACGCTCTAGCCGATTGAGCTAGGCGGGCGTGCCGAGGTTATTCCGCCTGACCTTTACCATCTCTCCCGCCGATCGATGATCAGTAAAGTGCTGCAAAAATCTCACTAGCCCACCGCGAGGGTCGAACTCGCAGCCTTCAGATGACTTGATCCAGGACGGAAATCTATGGATAAAAGTCTGACGCTCTAGCCGATTGAGCTAGGCGGGCTCGATTTGTAATTCACGGGAGACCTACAGCCGGACAGTCAGCTCCCATGGCCTAATTGGAGAAGGATTAAAATAACCGCTGGAGACATTCTAAACACGATAGTGAGCTTATAATCTCATACATGTCGCACCTCGTACCGCTATGATAGTTTCAGATTTGCGGGATTTACCACTAGCGGAATGCGCCCATGGCAAGATGTCATAATCGTGTCATAGTTGTATCTTAGACTGTCTCGGGATTCCTGCACTAACAAGATATAAAGGCGAAGAGAAAGGGAGGGAGAAAATCAATATCCATTCGCACTCCTCGCACTCAACCACCTATCTTACTATACTCTCATCATCTCATCATGTCTTCGAGTGAGTGGAACCTGTTGTATACTTGTTCGTCAACGTCTAACGCTGTCACAGCTCAACACAAGGATCCCACTCGCGTTGCCGCTGGGTTAAAGGCTTCGATTCATAATCCCAATGTTTCCGATGAGGCCAAGACCCGTGCTCACGAGAAGTTGGATAAGTTGGAAGGTGGAAACGTCGAAGTATCCCAAGATCAGTCCAAGTTGCCTTCCGGTGCTATGGAAGACGATATAGAGCAAGACGGGGTAAATAATCAAGTTTTGGGGGGATATAAGGCTACTTTGCACAGTGAGTTCTACTCCGGTTCAACTTGGAGTGATTCGGACTCACGCCTTCTAGATCCTCAGGTTTCAGAGAAGGCTAAAGCCAATGCCAAACAGGTTTTAGACGATTATGGTGTTTCAGAGGATTGAAGTTTATTTTTGAACCTCACGTCTGGAGGAGAACGAGCAGTCGAAATGTAAAATATTATATTTGTCCACATGTAGTCAAAGTCAGAAACGATAGTGTTGCCAGATTTGACGATAAAGTGAATTGCTCTAAGCGCCCGTTAAGCGGTCAAAAAGTAGATGGTCCACGTGGAGATTCATCAAGCCCCAAATGACGGCTAGCATGTGATATCTGCTGCTCACTGGCAGGCAGCACGATGTCACCTCACTGTTCACAGACTGCGATTCTGAGACGACCAACGGGCTCAACTAGCTTCAAGGCTCTTTGAAAGCCTTCAACTCGCCATGGCTGGTCCCGAAGCACCAAAACGTGTTCCCTGGGCAGTGCATGCTGCACGTCAGCTCAAACTCATCCTGCCTGGAGGCCTATTGACCTATTACATCGGAGTATTGGAGGAGTTCTGGAGGACGTTACATGGATTGAATGGATCTCTCGGAAGGTGTGTTACCCTCCTCTTGACAGGCTTATGCTCGATTCTGACCTGCTGTCATAGAACTGGAGCTCTAGGAGCCGGAGGCCTCGGCTTGGCCACAGTCACTCTCTTCATCTACATTCTACTGATACCTTTCCTGACCGGTGAAGAACCCGATGTATGTGGCTGCCTACAGGATCCATGGAATATGTGTCGTCTTAACTGATTGAACACTAGTTTCGTTCGTGGCGCCAGACCCCCACCCTCTCAACCGTGATTCCTGTGAGTCTGGCCTGCTTTCTCTTGGCCGTTAACTGATTGAGCCCTCGGAAAGTTGTTGACTGTTTCTATCGTCGTCGGATGGCTCCTAGCTGTAACAACTCTGGGCCAATGGTCCAATCTGGGATATATTTGGGCAATAATTGGAGGTACGTTGGCGCAGTGCACCGTTGCTGATCATGACGCCCACCGTTTGCTCACTGGAATGGATGTTCGACAGTCAGTGCTGTGTATACACTCGCCTTTGGTTTGCTTGCCCTTATTCCATCACCAAAAGCAAAGCGAAAGGCATAGCAACATCTTGTAGTGCGCTTGTACAATACTCGAATAGACCTTCCACGTGATGTCATTGTTGCTGAGTGCATCATCGATTTGAGACGGAGTTCAGCATTGCCCGTCGCCCGTCGCCTGTACTGCCCCCATGTTCTGCTCTACTGCTTACTCGTAACCTTTTTATACCTTCCAACTTACTGTTGTATTTCTACTCCCTTATCTATCGCATGTACGGCTACGGTGCAGCAAGCCCCCCCTCTCCACCACATGAACAACCCCTTCGTCAACTCAAACGATCCCTCCCATGCCAGTTCCCGGTTTCCGGCCCTAACGACCTCCCCCGGCCTCGATATCAACCAACAGCAACAGTACTCTCAGTGGCCTAACACAGGCTCGGTATCTGGGGGATATGGTCAACAGCAAGGCTACGGCTATGCGCAGCAGCAACCGTCGGGGTTCGTAGGGTCCCCTCAATATGCCCCGAGCTCCCCGAGCCAATTCCAGCCAACGAGCTCGTTCGGTCAACAGCTGAGCGCGAGTGTCCATGGCTCTAGCTACGGTTATTTGTCCGGACAACCCACCGGACTTCCTCAGCAGCAGCAGGCCCCCCTCGGACCCGCGCAGCAGCAGATCGCCAACAATCCAGGTTACGTCGCTCAATTCGACCCCTATGGATCTTTGTCTCAATGGGACGGATCCACCCAACAGCAGCAACAACAGCAGCAGCAGCAGCAGCAATACCAGCAGTACCAGCAGTACCAGCAAGTCCCGCAGCAGCAGTATGGTAATACTACCAACTACGGAAGCCGGATTATGTCGCCCGGTCCCGCAACGGCATCGGATGGCGTTTCGCCAACCGGAGACCTTCATCCACGGGAATATCTTCGGACACACAAGGCTGAAATTGAAGGATGGAATAGTGCTGGATGGAATCAATTTTTCAAGACTTTCGATGCCCTGGGCAACTCTTGGAATGCCCGGAAGACTGCGTGTGGGCCGCAGCTGGAGCAACTCAAGGCCCAGCTTCCCTTCGCCGGTCTCTACCAACAAGGAGTTCAAGCTCAACTTACCATGGTTCAGCAAATGCAAAAGGAAGCCGAGAACAATTTTGGTACGTCCCACAGCTGTGCAGTGTCAATAATAGATCTTTGGTTAATTAAGCCATTTGGAACAGATGCGGTCACTGCAGCCAAATATCAGTTAGAAGAGGTCTTCCATGGATACCGGCAGTCAGGCGATGCTGCAAGCAAGCGACGAGTCCGAGAGGCTACTAACTCGGCCATGAACTCTCTTCCTCCATGGCCACCTGCTAGTCTCTAACGCACCGCGATGTCACTTACGAAATATTTTCCNTTTTTTTGGGTCCCGTATTACATGTGTTATTTCAGTGGAATAAGCCACCCTGTACTAAGTAGTAAGTACTACAACGCGTCTATGTAACAATGAATTATCTATGCGATTTCTGCAAATTGTTGCCCCTCGGCAATCACCAACCCCCGACCGGTCTTCAAGAAACCGGAAACCATGCTTATGCCCCTGAGGGCGGGGAAGCTAAATACACCCATTTCTTCTTCTTACCAACCCTTTCGTTTTTGCTCTGCACCATGGCTCCCTCTTCATACAAGCGCATCGTCCTCAACTCTCGGCCAGTCGCCGACATCGAGCCTGATACATTCAGGACCGAGGTCGCACCGTTCTCTCAACTCAAGGCTGGGGAAGGACAGGTTGTCGT
This sequence comes from Candolleomyces eurysporus, assembly GCA_027579435.1. Taxonomy (NCBI): domain Eukaryota; kingdom Fungi; phylum Basidiomycota; class Agaricomycetes; order Agaricales; family Psathyrellaceae; genus Candolleomyces; species Candolleomyces eurysporus. The sequence goes on from JANBPK010001492.1 coordinate 3,753, forward strand.
CCAGTGCACCTACCTGTCGTTGGACCCCGCTATGAGAGGGTATATCAGGGATGTGCGAAGCTATTTGCCTCCGGTGCAGATTGGAGAGGTGAGTACTGTGGTTTGACCCTTGGCGCGAGGAAGAGGCCCATTATAACACCTTGAACCCACAAGGTTATGCGTGCTGCTGGACTCGGCGTTGTCGTCCAAGCTGGCCCAGGGAGCAAACTCAAAGTGGGGGACTATGTTAGCGGTGCTTGGGGTACGTCCTTGGTTTTCGTCGCCGACCGGCTGGTCCTCATCGAACCCCTTTGGCAGGTATGCAAGAATACGCGGTTGCTAAAGACAAGCACCTCGAGAAACTGGAGTAGGTTCCACAGCGGGATCCTTGTTTTTCCCGGTGTCTGATAGTCTTGCTCTGTAGGCTCCCTGCTGGTATCGAACCCCTGGACTACCTCAACGTCCTCGGTAGCTCAGGTAGGTAGATTGCACTACCCTCTAGCAAGTCCGTGGACCGAGCGCTGATCCTATTCTCAATACAGGCTTAACCGCCTACTTCGTAAGTCTTGAAACCCCGTCATTCACAGACCATTATCTCAAATCTGTATAACAGGGCTTGAAAGACATTGGTCAGCTCAAGGCGGGCGAGAAGCTCGTTGTCTCCGGAGCAGCCGGCTCTGTCGGTACCATCGCATGCCAACTGGGAAAGGCAGCTGGTGCAAAAGTCTACGCCATCGCTGGTGGCCCAGAGAAATGCAAATGGCTTGAGCAAGAGATCGGTGTCGAAAAGGCATTGGATTACAAGAGCCCATCTTTCTTCGCGGATGTTAAGAAACATGTTGGCTACCTAGACGTCTACTTTGATAACGTCGGCGGGGATATCCTGGACTTCATGCTTACAAGGCTGAACAAGGACGCAAGGATTGTGCTTTGTGGTGCGTTATGCTTTATTTGGGTTTTGTTACGGTGGGGATTGACGATGGTATCGACAGGTGCTATCTCGCAATACAGTGAGCACAACACTCGGCCCACTTTGGGTTTAGCCTTAACGCTTTCACAGATGCTGTTAAGCCCAATGGCTTGAAGGCGTATATGAACCTCATCTCTCAGCGAGCGACACTGCGAGGTTTCATTGTGTAAGGAGCCTCTTGTTAATACTCCTGTGGCTTTCACTAACCACATTATGGGCCAGAATGGACTACGAGGATAGATATCCTGAAGCACTTGCGGCACTGCGCAAGGGACTCGTGAGTGGGTCAATCAAACGGAAATTCCACCTTGTAGAAGGTGGCATCGAGGAGGCGCCCAAAGCCTTGCCAATGCTCTTCTCCGGAGGGAATACAGGAAAGCTGTAAGCTTCGGCCACGCTATAAATATACTTCGGCACTAACGCACATCCAGGGTTGTGAGGGTTTCCAACGAACCAAGCGTCCGGGCTAAACTGTAACGGCGGAGACATTCGAGTTGATAGTGCGCTCATGTTTGCACGATGTACAGTGGTATCCAAAGATATCGAACCTCGGGGTGGTACATAAAGAAATCTAAGCATGCATAGCAGACAAAACCAAGTGACGGTGAGATAACCAAGGAAGAACAAATAACAATATACACTACCCAAAATTAAGGGTCCGAATAGATATCGTCAATGAGCTGTTGAAGTCAAAATTAATAGGGGGTGTCCGGGGCGGATGTAAGTAGATTAGTGTCGTGAGCTGTGACCGGCGATGCTGGCGGGATAATAATCTGGAGGTGGTTCGTTGGGGACTGGAGTTTGCCGCGATTGCACCAAAGTCATCTGCTCCCGTAATGCCGCGAGCTCTGCCAACATCTCGTCATTATCCGTGTTATTCCTCCTCACGGCTGTTGCCCGAGAACCACCAACGCTAGTCCTGCGCTCCAGCTCAGCGATTTGCTTGTCTAGCCGCTCTCGTTCACGCCGCAGTTCCTCAGCAATTTTGCTTTTGGAAACTTTCCGCCGGTGTGCGCCTACGAGTGGATTTGAAGTGTCGTTCGTTGATACAGAGCTTGCACTGTGCATGCTGTCGCCGATTGTGCTGTTGGCGGTCAACTCTGTGGGTAATCGCTCGATGGCACCGGGGGTGAAGAAGTTCCTGTTCGCATTGTTCGCCAACATGGCCAGCCGAGCTTTCTCTGCTCGTGCATCACTTGGTTGATGCCCGTTGACAGCACCAGAAGCGATGGTGGGACTCCCTGTGGTCCCCCCGTTGCTGGGGACCTGCTCAGAAGTTGATTGCGGGATGATGAAGGGTGAGATAATGTCCTTTTCCTTGAGCTTCTTCTTCTTTTCCAGTTCTTCAGGAGTGAGAGGCCTCCCCTGCTTGCGGATGCAATACAAGAGCACAAAGAATAGAACGAGCAAGGCAACTCCTCCCACAACTCCACCAGCGATGGCTGCAACGGGCAGCTTATGGGTTGATGTTTCCGCAGTTGTTGATGCTTGAGCGGGACTTGTCGACGATGAAGTGGGGGCGGACTGGGTAAGGACGACGCCTGTTGTGGTGTCTGCCGCACTACTACTAGATGATGATGCAAGAGTTCACATCCGTTTCGAAGATCTCGGTGCCGTCACTCACCTGTACGAAGATGATGGAGGGGTTCTCGCTGCGTAGACCTGGAAAGCGGGAGATGTCGCAAGCACCCGTCTCTCACTGTTGGCTGCTGTGAGTGTTAATTCTTGGAATATTGAATGTTGCTCACCTTGAGGTTGCATCCACCATTCGAACAATATATCCAGTACTGCGGTGACGGTGAGCGCTGCAGTCGTCTAGATTCGAGTCGCAGCACTCACCCAGGAGGTATCGTTTCAGGCAGTGGAAAACCAGCATCCGGCGTCCTCTCCAAATCGTGTCTTGCGAATAAGGTTGTCGAGTTGTTTCGCTCCGTGTCCGCCAAGATAACATCCACATATTGAGGCTCTCCACTCTCCCGCGTTGTGTCGAAAAACATCACTGTTAGCGGCGTTGGACGGTCGGTTTTCCATGGTGCAAGTGTGAACGTGAGCGCATCGACAGAACAGATTAAAGGAGAGACAACAGTTAGGTGCCTGTATTGAGCGCACCACCAGGTGAGTAAACACGCGTCTTCCACAGTGGCTCGATGTACTGACCAGAAAAACAGGCAGGGTAGAGAACGACGCATTTCAAGGATTCACGAGCGCGACCTTGGTGAATCTAGGCGATGGAGGGCATAGAAAATGTCCAGGTCGTCACAAGCGAAGAAGGAAAAGGTAACAAGGGCCAGGGCTAGGTCTCTCGGCTACAGCTCATCAGAAGCCATCATAACAAACGCCGTTTTCGCATAGTCGTTGGTCTCGTTGCGGCCTTGGGCCACCGACAAACAGCGCCAGGGTCTCAGCCATCAACGATGCCAACTCGCATCAAATTTTGCCGCGTCCGGGTTGGTAAGTGCGTGTGGGGCCCTCGTCATCCAACGCCTGTTTCTGTTCAAACTTGGGTGATCCCTAAAAGAAGCAGATTCGAACTGTGATGTACCCACTGTAACTCAGCACCAGTGTGCCCATGCATTACTGCACGAGAACCCTCAGCTCGTCGCGGATCCCGAGCGCTTAAAACATATTACAGCATTTGCACTCGTTCGGGCAACAAGGCCACTCGGCTGGGGAGCGTCCCTGCACTTGCCTTCATCCGTTCTCCGCCACGGTGGAGCACTTTTGGTGACCTTATTGGAGGCCGTTGCTTAGGTGACTGCCTGGTTTATGGCGCGACAATATTGACCCTTCTACTTGCCCTCTACTACTCTGCAGTACGAACTCACTGCCCGCGCTCCGCAAAATTGACGTGGAATGTTCATTATTCTATACGCGCATATGAAACTACATTCAACAAGGCGGTAACCGGACGGGCAACCGGCGACGCCCAGAAAGTGTGGCGTTCACACCTTTACCAATCCTGATTTTTCTGATGTTTCCAGACGAAGGACACGTCTATTGTATGTAGCATTGTATATGAAGTACAATATTGAGTTTGTGGGCCTCAGCATCGCGTCGCTTTGAAGGCTTGAAGCCCGAAGTGGACCCCAAGGTCTCTGATCATAACAGGGGTAAATAACACCGAATATTGATTGACTAGGCACTCGCCTGAGATTGGCTCATCATCACGGCGCGCGCGTTAAGCTCAACCCTCTGGCCTCATCTACCGTCTTTCATTCCAAACCATGTCGACCGGTAAGCCTTTCACGACAATCAACCCCAGTTGCCTCTGTACTCACCCAATGTTGCAGCACGACGTGGTGGTCGACCCAAAATAGTGCGTCCATCTCACCTAATCTAAGGGGACCTCATCTCGACGCGTTCGGCTCTTCAGAAACCACCTAAGAAGGTCATTAGCGAATACTTTAATCCGTTGGAAGCCACTAACATGGGATTCGGATAGCATGGCCAAGAGTTCTCTGCTGAGAAGACTTGGGAGGCATTGTCCAGGAGCATCAAGGAGATACATAAGCACAACGCGGCCACCCTCTCGTTCGAAGAGAACTACAGATATGCATACAACATGGTCCTTCATAAGCAGTCAGAAATGCTCTACAATGGCGTAAGCGACCTGGTTGCCAAAAACCTGGATGACTTGGCCGAGGAGCACATCATCCCTCGCTTCCCCACTGGCTCAGTGAACGACCAAATTCAAACAAGTCAATCGGGGGAATTGCTGTTGAAAGGGCTACGGGAGGTGTGGGACGACCATGTCGGAAACATGACAAAGCTAGGGCAGCTCCTTAAGTACATGGTGGGTCCAACCTCTTCACTCCTGTTGTCTTGTTTGTACTGAATGCCTTGCTGATAGGATCGAACATACCCTGACCAAGCTCATGTTCCGTCAACCTGGGGAAAGGGTGTTGAGCTCTTCCTCAGCCATATCATCAAGTCACCCATAAAGGATCACCTCGTCGACGCGATTCTGAAGCAAGTCCACTGCGAACGTGATGGCTACACGATCAACCGGTCTGCTGTGAAGGGGTGCGTCGATGTTTTCCTATGGCTGGAAACCGACCAGGGAACAATCTACAAGCGAGAACTGGAACCACGCTTTCTCAAAGAAAGTGAAACATTCTACAAGAATGAGGCTTCAACATTACTCAATGGATGTGAATGCCCCGAGTACCTTGAAAGGGTGAGTGCCTCTATCCCAGTCATCATCCCCTGTTCCTAAATCTTTGGCAGGTAGAATCCCGTTATCAATCTGAAGACTCTCGCATTCATCATTACCTATCCCCCCCAAACCGGACCTGCAGTCATCCAAATCCTAGAATCTACTCTGTTAACGCCTAACCTCGCTACGGTCATTAATATGCCTAACTCTGGCTTAGACACAATGATCGATACTAACAAACTCAGCGACCTTGCGCGGCTATATCGACTGTATTTGCCAGTTCCCACCGGGCGCCAGTGTCTGAAGAAAGCACTCCGTGAATCCATCCTGAGGCGAGGGAAAGAATTGAATGAAAGCTCGTCGGGACCGTCTGTTGGTGAGGGTGATGCGGACGACGGCCAAGAGGAAGACTCGTCCAAACGGAAGGAGAAGGCAAAGTCAAAGGCGCGTATAGCCAACATGAATGCCCTTCCAGCAATCAAGTGGGTGCAGGATGTCCTAGATCTCAAGGATAGGTTCGACTGCGTGTGGAAAGAGGCCTTCCAGTCTGATCGAGAAGTTGAAGGAGCCATTAACGAGGTCATTATCTATTCTCATTTTCCTTGTGCTACTCCCTGACGTCTTTGACTAGGCTTTTGAGTCCTTCATTAACTCGCATCCTAAAGCGCCAGAATATACCTCCCTCTTCATTGACGACAATCTCAAACGGGGACTCAAAGGAGTACGTGTTGCTCTCATTTGTTCAAGTACTTTAACTCATAGAAGCAGAAAACCGATAACGAGGTCGATGCCATCCTTGACAAGACTATCACCGTCTTCCGTTACATTTCTGACAAGGATGTGTTCGAACGCTATTACAAGAACCATTTGGCCAAGCGACTACTGCATGGTCGCTCCGTCTCCGATGATGCCGAGAGGGGCATGCTGGGCAAACTGAAACTGGAATCTGGATATCAATTTACGTCGAAGCTCGAGGGCATGTTCAACGACATGAAGGTCTCCGCAGATGCCACGGATGATTATCGCAACTGGGTCAAAGATCACAGAGTGAGCAAGACTTTCTCCAAAGTGCATCTGCAACTTCTTTGCTAACCTAATCTTTAGACACCAGCTGTCGATCTCCATGTCACTGTAATGACTTCCACCTTCTGGCCCTACTCGGCGCCTGCAGTCGCACCCGTGGTTCCCCCGATTCTCGCTGAAGCCTGCAAATCCTTCGAGGCATTCTATTTCTCAAGACACTCTGGCCGACGTTTGACTTGGCTGACTTCGATGGGCAGTGCAGACGTACGGGCTGCTTTCAAAAGTCGAAGTCACGATTTGAACGTGTCCACCCATGCTATTATGATACTTCTCCTCTTCGAAAAGCTCGGAGATGAGGATTTCCTGACTTATTCTGTTCGTGGCCCCCTAACTTTCTAGGATAAGTCTCGGTTCTCATTTTCATATAGGAAATCAAAGAGGCCACCCTCATCGAAGAAGCGGACTTAAAGCGTAATCTCCAGTCGCTTGCCTGCGCGAAGTTCAAGGTTCTCAAGAAACACCCCCCTGGACGAGATATCAATGATGACGACTCTTTCTCGTACAACGTTGACTTTAGCGCCCCAATCCAGAGAATCAAAATCAGCACTGTATTGGCGAAACCCGAAACGAATCAAGAACGCAAAGAAACGCAAGACAAGATTGATGAAGAGCGAAAGCATCAGATCGATGTACGATTGACTCTTTATTGCTTCATTTGTTGTCCTTACCAGCGGTTTCCTAGGCATGTGTTGTACGCATCATGAAGGACAGAAAGCACATGCGGCACAACGATCTTATCAATGAAGTTACCAGACAATTGTCAGCACGATTTAACCCTGATCCTCTTGGAATCAAGAAACGTATCGAGGCATTGATCGAGGTTCGTCGTTCGTCTTTGTGTTATTTTGCATCGACTTACGCTCATGACATATTAGCGGGAGTATCTGGAACGATGTGAAGATCGTAAATCATACAATTATCTGGTTCGTTACTCACCTCATCCGGACATCTCGGCCTCTTTGCTAATTAGTATATCCTTTTTTATTACCCAGGCTTAATGAAGTGACATTTCCTACTGTTGCATTTTACTCACTGTATCATTTATGGGCAATCATGAGCATTTTTTACACCTAGGGTATGTACAACGGAATCCGAGATTACAATACAGCAGCTGACTGTCCGTATATCAGGTCCATCTGTATTCTACATCATAATGCAAAAGATTGGAGGAAATGAAAGACGAAGTTAGATGGAGATTCCCCTAGCGGCCTTAGCAGCAGCCTCTGCGATGAGGACAGATTGAAGTGAGTTGACGCCGTCCCAGTTGGATCCGCCTGGTACGACGAGAGTGTTTCCGATGGATGATCCCTTGATGCCAAAGTCGACGATGTTCACGCTGCCGTTCAGGAGGAGCTGTTCCAATTGGCCAGCAACGCCGGCGTCGAAACCGGGGACTCGTCCGTTCAACCTCTGGAGATCCCTGCCGAAGAGGTCGAACCCGCCGAGGAATTGCTGGAGGACGACGGTCTGCAACTCAACCTCGCACAATTCCTGGAGGAAGATCCTGATAGACATTGTGTTAGGCAACGAATGGCGCTCCGTATTGCAATGCCACTACTTACTGCTTGGTGAACTCTTGGATGATGGCCAATTGTTGCTGCACAAGGTTGATCTGTTGAGCCTGGCAGGCACCTCCGGCTTGTTGAACGAGGATCTGGTTGAGGGATCCATCGAAGTTGTTGACTCCTCCGAAGAAGTCGAAGAATCCGTTGGCGTGTTGGCCGAAGACGTTCTGGTTGGCTAGCAGAGTGGCGAGGTCAACACCGCCTACAAGACCGGACCTTCCCGACAAAGCTGTGTTCTCGGTGAGTGATCATCTCATTACTTGGATTCGGAGAAGCTTACAGTGTTCACCCTCGGGGTGGTGGGCAATCGGAGTACCCAAGGCATAACGAGCGAAAGTCACAAAAACGATGGCGACCAAGTGGAAAGAACGAGCAAACAACATTTTGAAAAAAGTGAAGAAGGGTGAAAGTCGAAGATAAAGTGGATGTGGTGGATGAAGAGATGTGTGAAGTCGATGAAAGAAAGGACTAAAGCACAAGAGCCAACCTGGGCGAAAAAGTGAACGAAGGGGAAACTGGGAAGGGGGAAGGAAAGAAGCGAACTGCTAAGAACTGAGGAATGATGACCCATCTCAGAATCCTCTCCCTCTTTATACATCTCCAGACTAGCTGGTGCTCTGCGTTTACTTCGTTTGACGTAAGTGATATTCCCATAGAGACCTTTTCGAAGTGAAAAACGACACAAACGGGTCTTAGGATGGGCCCCATATCCGACGAAGATGCTAATTTCAAATGGCCATATCAGGAAGGTGATTGCAACAATTTCGCGAGTTGTTAGTAGCAGCGATGGTGGTTGCTGACTCAATAGTCCGAAGTCCATTGAAATGGCAGGAACCGTCACCTTAGTTTCCAAAAGAATCTTCTGAAGTGTCTTCTGACTTTACAACGGGTGCTGGGTGGCATCTTTACCATAGCTTAGGAATCTCTGGGCGAGTGATTCAGTCAAACCAGCGAGATGGATCCAGGAAGCCATGACATCCTTTGACTACGTTGCAGGTGCCAGTGTTTTGGGCGGCTAAACGCATCACGGATGGAATGGTGACGGCGACGCAAGAAGTAAGGCCAGAGTCTAGCCATATCAATTCTGCGATGATATCGAGCTGGATGTAGTCTCTGTGTATGCAAGGTCACTATAGTACTTGGTGAATCGGTTTCCAACATGATGGCCCCATCCTTCTTGTACATAGGAAACAGCTGGTATCATTTGAACGACTACTCATCCTCACAATCGCCACGCTCATTCAACACAGCTACAAGCCAAGATCCGTGGGACGTCAGTGAAGGCGACTTGACGTCGGACGCATTCAAGCATCCTAGCAACCCCGGACCCTCCCCCTCTCCACGATGCAGAAACGCGGCCCCCCAGCAATGACCCTTTTGCCTCATGAGCGCTGGCCGCCAGTAGTAACTAAAGCCGAGTCTGCAGCCACCGGAAAAATTCTTGAGCGATTCTAGTCCAACCGGCCGAAAATATATTCGTCACCAACCACGATCCCAGACGAAGACGAATCGGCGCTCAAACGGTTGCTGAAACCGGGAAATGTTTGGCAGTGTAGGAGAAGAACCCCACGGTCCAACATTTCAAGAGAGGGAAACGTGGGTAATATATGACGGGTCTCCTACTGTAGCTTCTTGGTTGCTTACCGCCGGTCGATTTTCGCTCGCTGGAACCGGCACACCAACCATACCCAGTTCGCTCTGAATGAGCCTAAAATGATCATCACGAGAAGCTTCAATCGAGTACCAAAAGTTCTGTGGAGGTACTTAGGCCATAAGCTTTTAAGTTAATCGTCGAGCTCGACGCTTCCAGACAACTTCCGTAGAGAGGTAAAGCGGGGAAATGAAAAGGGTCAACGCAACGGAAGATGGATATCCCAAATGTTGAATAATCAGACTTGCGAGAAAACGAGGACGTCGAAGAAAAACNAAAAAAATGGAAACGATGCTTCTGCTCTTCCCTCTCGTTATTTAATTTGAAAAAAAATAATCTCCCAATAAGACTCTTCTAGCCCCAGAAATGAGTTCACTGCCGCATTGCCAGTCGTGTCGTTCAGCTGGAAACTGAGTATTAAATTGCTTTCCAGAAAAGGAAATGATCTAAAAATAGAGCTTCGCCAACGGCGCAAAGACTTCGTTCAATTAGCGGGGGAGCTTCAGTGCAAATTGCTTCCTGGCTAGAATCCAGCAGAGAAGACTGAGAGAAGATATAAGAATGGTAAAGAGCTGCGGAAAGCTGACCGTCGGGCAACGTGTCGGGGCCCTGAAATATCGCATAGCCAAGTCAATCTGTATTCGTGGTCGGTCCACTCATCCGCGGCCAAGACAGGAGGTCGCAACCTGGAGGAGCAGCCGAAGTGAATTTTTAACGAAGGCTGTGAAGATTCACCTCCTACTCCTGAGCGCACCACTCGCCCTCTCACGAAGAACCAACACAACGGTTCAGCACCGACCGGTAGTAAAGCGAGTCCTCTAATGGTTAACATCCCATGACAACCAGACCAACAAGTTGGTAGAGAAGGAATGACGTCCACTCAAGGCTATGGGTATCATTGTCCTCTCATTTCCGTCTAGTTTACATACATCAGAGTTCATCATGACCAGACGATGATTGGAAGGCCTCGGATAGTTCTGGTGGTGAGGGACGTTAGCATCTTCAAGACAAGATCAAGGGATCACACGTACTCCGGCGCATTTGTGGTGAAACTTCTATGGGCAAAACCACATTGTACTCCACGAACAAGTCGCCAAACTGATCAGGTCTGTTGAAGACAGGCATACCCTGTCCTTTGATAGTCTGTACATAACCTGCAAAAAATGTCACCAATCCCGACATGACTACGATCAATATTCTGATATACATACCTGGTTGCGTAACCCCTTTCCGCACTATCGGTACTATGTGACCATCGAGGTGGGTTAAGTTGCGTTCGAAGCCAAGGAGAGCCTAGACAACAGCAGCCGTTGCGTGAGAGTCTGGACGGGTTCACCAGCAGGTAAGACGCACCTCATCCACCCCAATCGTCTCCTTCCAGTATAAACTCGTTTCCTTGCGGCGGAACCCACCCTTCTCCTTCTTGGTACGCACGCGAAGAACGATGTCGCCAGGCTCCCAGTCCGGACCCTCGTCTGCCTCTCCTTCGAATACGACTTCATGTCCTTCTGGCATGCCAGGGTCGACTTCCAGGCTGTAGTGTGCGGTATGGTCGACGACCTTATTGCCCTGACAATGCGGACACCGTCGCTTGATAACTTTGCCCCGCCCACCGCATTCGTTGCAAGTGACTTGACTTTGGGCAAACATTCCAGGGAAAATCTAACGCGGGTGTGAGGGATACATGTTGCGGACCACGAGTACGACCACATACCTGTTGCTTGACAAGTTTCACTCCCTGACCATTACATGACGTGCATGTGTGGATATCGCCATCACTTGCAGCGCCAGAACCTCGGCAGTGGTCGCAAAGAATTTTCTTATTGACCATGAACTTTGGGGAGAGTCAGTTGAGCGTCTAATGCTTTCGCGGCGGTTCGAACTCACGTCAATGCTTCCACCAGCGTAACTAAACAGACAAGGTCATTAACACAGTCTATCACGAAAGGAGAGCAAACGTACACGTCGGATAGGTTCACTTCGAATTCGGTCAACGACGAAGGTCCCCTCCTTGCCTGGTGGTGGTGGTCTACGTCGGAGGATAAGCACGGACTTGAGGAAGTATCAGACCACTCGACTCACGACCGCCAAAGAAGCTTTGGAAGATATCAAATGGATTCGCCTGGTGTTGCTGGCCGCCTTCATGTGCCTTCAAACCTTCCTATGACAATGTTCACTTCTTTGCAAAACCGACTATCACGGAAGCAACTCACCTCGCCATGACGGTCGTATATTTGCCGTTTCTAATCCAGCATTTAGTATTAGTTCCTAGACCATATCTTGAAAGCTTACTTGCGAGTCCGATAAGACCTCATAGGCTGCGATGTAATGTGTTAGAACCAATACCATGTGCAACCTGCTGAAATGACATACCGCGAGCAATCTCGACGAATTTATCCTCTGCACCTGCACTCTTGTTCTTGTCTGGGTGCCATTTCTTGCTCAGACGTTTGTATGCAGCTCTAATATCCTTGTCCGAAGCCGACTTGTGGACTGGACAAACCGCTCGATTAGACCGAGCTCCCTGTACATCGGTTGCGCAGCTCACCATCTAGTATCTTGTAGTAATCCGACGCCGCAACCAGGACAACCCAGGTAAGGGCGAACAGAAATGAGGGCAGCATTAGAGAGAATTTATGAGACCGCCGAGGCGGAAGTGGTAGTGGTAAGGAGAAACGTCTCTACAGCCTAAATTTCGTGTAACATACGTGTCCGTTCACTGAGTTAAGTCGGCCGCTGATGGCGATCACGTTACCCGCGTTTTGAGGCACGGGAACAATACTCGGCGTCTGCCGGTGCACCACTGCTCCAGGTTAACGCGCTCGACGACGTTGGCCACGACGAGCAACCATGCTATGGCGTTCAAGATGCAGAGTCTTGGCTCTGCGCTGCCGTAGGCAATACTCAACCTCTAGCGATCCTTATTCAAACTTTCAAAAGCTTAGAGGTAGCCACACGACCTCATACATCCCGAACCAGCTGACATATTAAATGGCTAGCTTTTCCCTTCGCTTTCGACGAGCACAAAGCCAAGTCATACCTTGGACTCGTTGCATCTGGACTCTGCAATAAAGACGTTATCTCAAGCGCCGTTGCGCGATTCTTCCCCAATATCGGCGTCCAGACCATTCAACCGACCCGCATTGTACCGCTATACTTCCCGGCTTGGATTTTTGATGCAGAGCTCAGAGCAAACGTTAGGTATCAGGACGTTGAGGTACGTGCAAACTCACCATTTGTCTTGGACTCTGGAATTCATACGTATCTGCACACGCTTAGAGGCAGGCTGTCGTTCAGTTACAGGATGGGTAAGCACGACTTCCAGCCCTTGTTAGTTATTACTACTAACAAACCCCAGCTATCTTCCAGGTATATAGAGTCTGACCACTGCAAGACATGGTCTCCTAACAGGTTGTTTACAGGTTCTAATTTTGACGTCGTTTCTTCGGTCCCTATTTGGTCTACAGAAGTGACAAATGGAGAGGACCAGCCCTGGTCAACCGACCTAACGAACCAATTCGGCCAAGAAATCAGCTGCCTACCATTCACCGTCCATCCACTCTCAGGTCTCAAGGCCCTCGAGTCTTGGAGACCTGATTTCTTTTCCGGCCTTCATGTTTACACCAACACCACCAAGTCTAACCTTGTCTGTACTCAACTTGAGCTTCCGCATCCACCTGTCCCTAATTCACCTTTTTGAAGGCAGTATTCCGGCCAGTCTTGATACCAATGTACCTCGCACAGTACGAAGCGGAGACCCAAATCCCTGGCGAGAACCGAATGGTCACTCTCTTCATGCACGCCGCATCCAACGACGTCAGTACCCTTTCCCCTTTCCCCTCCAGACAGCACCTGCTAACCGCTCCAAAATCCAACCATTAGGCATCAGTATTCGGATACCGACCACCCACAAGCTATACCGACGAATACGACAGAGGTTTAGACGAATTCGCCAAGTCGCTCAAATTCCTACCATCCCCAAACTCCGAGGTCTACTGTTTCGGTCCCAAAAACAAGTTTGTCAACGTCAGCACGTTCTCCCTCTCCCCACCCAGGGATATCTCCAAAGCCATCAGCCGATGGATCGAGTGGAAGATGCACGACCCAGAGACAATCCAAGAAATAGCCCAAGCGAGCGACTTTGAAAGCGCACCAGTGGACAGCGATCCCAGGATCCGAGAGTACGACCCCGACGATAGGTCCCAGGTCGAAGAATGGATGGAGGTCGGTTCTGAACTTATGATGGTCCAACGAATACTAGAGGTAATTAACCATACATCTTTTCATGGACGCTCTTTCCTGGGTATTAACCCTCTCCTCCAGCGCATCAACGAGCAAATGTCAAGTATCGGCGAAGACGCACCAAACCACATGCAAGCACCCATCAAGAACCTGGAAGCCAACGAAAAGGAGCTCACTGAGAAGAGAAAAGAAACTATACCCGACTGGTGGCAAGAGTATGAAAACTCTCAACAGGAGGATATTGGAGACCAGGGCAGTTCTGATTCATAGGACCTTCCTTTCTTTACCCCTGATTTTCATACCGGCGTCTTACATGTAGACTTTCCATCTTCCAATCATAGCATTGCTAATATAGACTTGTCGCTAACGATAGCAAAAAATACAAATATGCGATATAAATAGTGTTCGAGGCAGATGATCTGTCCAAAAGAGCGCTGTGCACCAGAACGATTCTAATTCATAGGACCTTCCTTCCTTTACCCCCTCTCTGATTTTCATATGGGCGCGTCTTCCATGTAGACTCTCCATCTTCCAACCACAGCATTTCTAATATAGACTTGTCGATAGTGATAGGCAAAAAATACAAATATGCGATAAAAATAAGTGTTCAAAGCAGATGATCTGTCCAGAAGAGCGCTGTGCACAAAAAGAGCAAAACCGAAGCCACCTTCGCCCCTAGCATCGTGTCCTTCAAGCTCACGCCAGCACTCCAGCCAGGTGGAACGCCAAGCGTAACGATAGCGGCCAACGAGGTGTACACGGTTGTCGAGACATGTCCAGCAGGGTCCGTGACAATGCTCGTAAAAACGGAGGGTTCAGGGGAAATGGTCGGGATAGCAGAAGCGTTGAAGCTGGTTTGTGTGCCAAAGATGGCACTATAAGTGCTAGTTGCGAGGCCGGATGTGACGATAGCACCTATCGAGGCCGTTATGGAAGAATTCATCGTATAGGGAGGTGTAGTGTATGTGGGGGTGGGCAGTAGAACGTTCGGCAGTGTAGTTGAAATTGTGGCGGATATTGAGGATAGATATGCGGATATAGATTCGGGGGTTTGACTTTGTGTGAGGTTAGCTATCTCGGTCGCATTGCGTAGCTGGTAGAATCCAATCAGAGGAGATTCTTTGGATGTGATGCCGAAACTAAAATACGGTCAGCTCATGGACTGCGATGGCATGCGCACACCAATTCGTACCTGTAGACGGAATATACAGTCCGCAAGAACGGAGCGCCTACGCATTGGTTTTGTTAGAGTATGTTCGGCACTGACCTGGAAGCAACATACCAAATTGCCAATCGATTCCATCCGGATGTGGGGGAGAAGCTCGCGGCCAAGCCAGACACGAGGTTGGATTACCTGAGGCTGGACCGATGATATAGTCCTCAGGCAACAACGTATAGCTTACGGTGCTGAAAAGGAGGTTGTCAAAACATTGCTAAATGCTCGACACCCTGACTTACCCGAAGGTGAATGTTATTGGAATCACAGTGTCGCAAGGAATAACCCACTGGCCGGCATTAGAGTCGACGAGCCGCGAACCTGGAATCATGGAAAACAGCGTGGAGACCTAACGGCATCGTTAGATTTCCTTCTTTCACGTAGAACAAAGAATCAACTGACATCCTGAAGGGGTCCTGTGATTCCTGACGCCCCACTAACCATGTTCGGTATGAGATACGTATCACAAAGAGCGAGAACAAAGTCCACTCACACGTCAATAAGGGCAAGCGATCTTCCACCTCCAGCAAACGGATAAGTAGGAACAGGAGCTCGAGTTGTACCGTTCACCTATNAAAAAATTGAGTTCTCTTGTTCAGGATCGATCAATCGGAATTCAACGCACGGCAAAGGAAGCTAACGGAATAGCCCATTGCAAATAATTGGCGCTCGTCTCATTAGCCTCGTTTACGAACGGCGGGAACGACGCAACCCTATTCCACGAGATTTGGTTGGTAGTGTTGACAACAGAAGCATCGATAGCACCTGCAAGAATCCAAAATAAACCGTCAGCAACCTTCCGGGTAAAGAGAACGGGCAAAACTCGCCGAGCGACAGAGAACCCGTGTGATTCCTAAGCAGACTGAGGGCAAAGAGAGGATAGTCCAGCAGCCCCTTGTACGCAAGGGTAGGGAAGAACGGCGTCGAGTTGGTCTTCCTGGATATCGACGACAGCCTTGGAAAACCGAGACCAAAGATCCCGCTAACTTGGTCAATGAAAGTAACGTTCGATTCCGTGACGAGACCTAAACATCGCAAAGCAAGCAGGCTCGATGAGTACAGCCTGGCCACAGCATGACGGCAGGCATGAAACGCACCAAAGTGTTGCTCCGGGATAGACAGGTTTGCGAGTTTGATCGTCTCCTTCGCCACGAACCCGGAGGCGGCTAAGGGGGACGGAAGCTCCGGTCAACCCGTCGAGCACGAATGAAAAAAGAACAGTAACGAAACGCACATGTCCCATCAGCATAGCTGGCATTAAACACGGTCGCATTGCCCTCGACCGCGACAAAGGTCGCGCTCTGGTACGGCAGAGGGTACCGCGGGACGCTCTTGCACTGGTCAGTCTCGCACTCCGACGAAACGATCCACAAATCCGAAGAGGCCGTATCCAGCGCGACTCTGAAATGAATCTCTCCCGCCTGTATCACGGTAAAGTACGACCTGTTCAATTCAGTTGTCGTTAGCGCGTGCTGTCAAGCCCATCCCAGAGGGACGGCGGGAAGGCAAGCATGGTAGTACGCACTGTCTGTCACTCGCCATCGACACGGTTGTCCATCCCGAACCCTCCTGTCCATTCGCCCCAATGATGTCCCGTGGTTGCAGCGAGTGTATAGGAAGCGTAAGTGGGTCAGCTTGTATCGGCGCATGGCGTGGTACGAGGCTCGCCAAGCTTGCGGTGATCTGAAGCCATAGAACAACGACAGCGACGACAACGGACCGCATCTCCTCGGCGACTGTATGACCTTGCGTTCAGAGTTGTGTGGGCTGTTTATGAGGAAACCATCCGCTGAAGTTGGCTAAGGGATGATGAGGGCAGAAACGAAGGGTGACGGCGATATAAAGGACAGTGAGGATGTATGTAAGTGAGAAGCTTACTCGCAGGCAGGAAACATTGAATTCATCCCTTTCCCCATTCGGAACCTCGCACTCAATTGCCGTCAACCAAGCTTCCGCAGCCAATGAGCGCCGGAGCCGCCGAGCAGGTACAGTCAACGTTTCAGTCTCATAACGCTCGAACTATCGGGGTGGGTATTACAAGGATTTCGACAATGATTCATTGATACAGGGGGAATGCTCCGGGGTGATATAAGAAAGAGAGTGCGTCAGAGACGGGAGTCGGAAAAAAAAAAAAGGCCATGTTAAACCGACGGAAGAACGAATATAATAATTTGAAGAGAAACAAAAGCATAATCAAATCGTGAATACAGAAAGGTACTGAAAGAGAGGCTATGGGTGGGTTGCGCAAACGATAGACGAACGATGGTATCCAAGAAGAGAGAAGAAAGTTACAAGAAAGGTCCGTGAAGCAATCACCGCTTAGCGAAGACCTTTTTCAGTAGCCCGAGAACCTTTGGAACGTTCAATTGCACGTATTCCAGGTCGAGAAGATGCTTGTTGTCCTTTTGCTAAGAAAACGATAAAGCGTCAGCATGGGCTTCAGGCACAAGGCGAAAGAACAAACCTTTTCCAAAAGGTCGTCAATCTTGAGATCCATCTCCAAGATAGCCTTATCACGACCCTTGTAATGGAGAGCGATGATGAAAGTTCCAGGAGTCGGCGAGGTGATATTGAAGAAAATGTTCGGACGACTGCAGATAAGCGGCATACAGGTCAGCGGGGGCCGTGATCGGAAAAGACAGCAGAAGAACATACCGATTATCCGGAACATTGCTCTCGACGATAATACCCTCCTTCTCCAGCTGTGCATGTGTAAATCGGTACGGCCCAAGAACGACAGCCTTCTGAGGCTTCTTCTCCTTCCCACCAACCATAACAACACCCAGCCCAGGCGCACCGCCCTTGTCCTTGTGAGCGTTGAGACGCACGTTCTGAAGGTAGGCCTTGTACTGCTCGAGTTGCGAACGCAAATAATTGTTGTGGTCGCAAATCGTCTTGTAGACCGCCTCCAACGACTTGGTCTCAAGGAGAACCTTTTCACGAAGGTTGCCGAGGTGCACAAGTTCGGCTCCAACTTCGTCTTGCATAAGCTTATAGCCGTCCGCTGGGTCGACAATCTTGAGTTCCTCGAGTTCCCGGAGCATCTCCTTGACCTTGATGCCCTTTCGAACGAGCACGGCATCTTTGGTTGTCGCGGCACGCTCGGCGATCGCAGCAAGATTGTATGGGGTTTTTTCAACGGCGCCTGGAAGAGAGCGGACGAGCTGCACAAAGATAGACTTCGTCTCCATGTACAGCATGTCGCTAGACGACACAGAATCCATCAACGCGGTTTGGATGTCTTGGATGGGAGTTTCCCAGCGACTGTATAGGGGCAATTCGATGGTTCGGTTCTCCTTGCGAGGCACTTGTGCCGGCGCTGGCCCAAGCTCATCGGTGAGGATGCGGAGGTGTTGTTTATCGTTAGGCGACTGATACCGACGGTCAGTACTTCATTTCCAGGAAAGGAAGTGAGAGCGACGAACCAGGGTTTCAATATGTTGAAGAATTAAAGAATGAGTGTTGTACAATTCGTTCATGGTGATATGAATCATTAGATCCTTCTTAGACAGTGCCATATATTGATCCATCTGGACAAGACGTCAGTCATACTGTCAGTACATATAAAGAAACGCACGAACCTCAAGAGTCTCATAAAAGTCCCCGACTTCGCAAAGATTGTTCAAGAACTGATTGATGCGAGCCTTGTTGTTCTCAACAAAGGGATTCAGCGTCATCATGTACGCCTCCTTCGCGTATGAAGGCTTATTTGCGAGGTTCTGCAGCATCTTTGCGATCTTGACCAAGAAGTCAGCATTTCCCAAAAGCTCAGGAGAAAGAGGGGAAACCCACCAGAGTCAGAGTTCGTCGTGGGTGTTTCGCGGGAACGCCATCAACAAGCATGTAAGCCTGTGGTGTCACAATGGCAGGGTTGATGAACCGAAGGAAGAAGAATCCACCAATTAGGGAACAAATGGCATAGTCAGTGGCATCTGGGTATTTTCGCTGTGAGAAACGGTGATCGGTCAGAAGTCGTCCGAGCTCATTAATTTCAAAACATACTCTTGTCAGACTACGGATCTGCTTGCAGATCCACCGGATTCCATAAGGAACGCTCTCCATGCTTTCGATGATGGTCACCAAGAAGCTGTTCGCAATTTCCATGAGCATGGTCAACCGTGGCGCAATGATCGTCTGGACGTCAAGGTTCTCTGCCGCAACCTCTGGGGGAACCCCGCGAGGCAAGTTTGAAGGCAAGGACCCGGTCTCCTCCTCGATTTGGTTAATCATTTGTTCGTAGACCTTCACGGGGTTGATCTCCAAATTGAGATCTTTGTGTTCGATGAGGGAATTGATGCGCTCTGCCAGGACACTCTTGAGATAGCTTTGACCGGGACCGCGGCGAGTATAGGTGGTCATCATGCGGGAGACTGGGGTATTGGCTCGCAGTAATGAACCAAACTCGGTTGCAGTTTCGAACTGAGCAGAAAGCACGGATTGGAACATGGTCAAGAGGAGATGCTCTTCCCTGCTCTCGTACTGGTTTCCGTAGAGGGTAAACATGACCGTTTGCAGAAGGGTATCAATTTCGGATAGAGACACCAGCCGGCAGAGGGCGGCAATGTGTCGTGGCTCGGACTGGAGAAGGAAAAAGAGGTTGGAATACTGGTTCATCTTGCGGTCGTCGGGGTAGTGGCCTTCTGAGGGGTCGACTTCTTCCAGTGTTCGTTCGACTTCCCGTTGCTATCAAGGCGATAAGCCAACGTAAGCCGGCCAGAAAANGGGGGGGCTCACCTCGTCCAGGGCCATTCTGTTTTGAATGAGCAAGGCAATACGGGAGTCGAGATACCGAACATCTCGCTCGAGCACAAAGTTCTTTTTGGACTGGGCGGATATCTTGCCTTTGAGGTCGCGGAGACGCTTTTGCGCTGTACGTCATGGCGTTTAGACATGGGGGAGACGGGAGCGGGCCCGCTACGTACCTCTCGCCAAATCATCCTCGACCTCGACATCCTGCTCTGCGGCCATGCTGAACAGGGCCGTCACGCTGTACCTGTTGGTGTTCCTGTTTGTGAGACGGCGGGTGGACATTCCGCCCGGAGAGGTTGGGGAGTCGATGTAGGACATGGCTGCGGTCGTCGTCGGGGCGTTAACGGTGGTGGAAAGGGTGGTGGCGGATGGCATAAAAAGGGGGGGGCAAAATACGGACAAGGGGCGTGCAGGAGCAGGGGAAACGATGCTCCTACCCAGAGCGATCCCAGCGCTGCGAAAGGAAAGGACGACGGAGACGGGGGACGAGGGTATACGATGAGGGAGAGAAACAAAGTCACGCCTGTTGGCAAGGCGCCATCTTCCAATCAACCTCTTGTCACAGCCACAAATTTCGGTCTTCCTATTGTCCTTCCGTGTTCGAGTCCGTTTCCTGGTCCATTTTTTGTAATTTTCATCTCGCATGGGCCGTTTCCCGTCATCCCCAACTGGCCTTCCGCCCGCCTCAACGTTCATTCTCTCGCTCGCCGCCGCATCCTCAGAATGGAAATTTGAATGATACAACACAGCTGATACAAGTACATACACACGTAGATAACCGGTTTGCTGCATAAGTAATGTAATGACGGAACTCGCCTCGCATGGTGACCAAGCACCTCTCTCACCCCCGTGGAGCTCACAGTGGGCGAATGTCGGCCTGGGGAAATATAGTTTCCCTTCCTCTGCCGTCAGGCATCGTGTACCGCACTTGACAACCGTACCCCGAGATCTGCATTCCGCAGCCGTGAATTTAGACGGACACGATTGCCGAACTACATACCACTTCGAAAAACTTGAGGCAGGATAATGCCAGCCCAACCACCCAGCCCTGGCCGTCTAATCTCACTTCGACGCGCTGGTTCTAAGGGGCCCCAAGGTGAGCCGGCCTATCAGTTTCGAGGAGTGACCTCACCATTATTATTTGTTTCGCCTACGTACGAGTCACTGTCACATCAGCGAAATGTAGTGGACAAATAAGCCGAGGGGCTCTCACCACACTCCAGTTCATTTTTGTGACGGACCGAGGTGCAGGCGTACTAGAGTACGAGCCCAGCGCAGGCGGTCCATCGAGATGGGATGTTGGGTAGGTGCGGGGAGGGCATTGCGGTGCTGGTCCATACTCCCGAGGATACTGCTGAGCATCTATGTTTGGAAAGTCGTCGGCGCGAGGATACGCTTTTGTCGGGCCCGCCGAGAATTGGAAGCTGGAGGGATGGCGGTCGTGATGGAACATGGTGCGAAAAGCTCGAGTTCTAGCGATAAAAGAAACTTGTCAAGGGAGCCTGAATCGACGACATCAATCGAAGAGGTATTTATATGTAGGACGGACGGGTCGGCCTCGTTATAGACAGATCACTGGTAAGGAAAGATAGAAGGCAAGAACACCACGATCTATCGGGCAATGAGGATCAGGCGTACTTTCTCTCCAAGACCTTCACATGTTCGACTGAGGTGGTGCGCGCCGCTCTAAACGGTGAAGGGGGGCATCACGTTCAAGGCATCATCAGAATTCGGTGGGACCGAAACCTGGGTAGGAATGGAAATAAGGTTAATAAGTCGGGTATTCGAAGATAGGAAAAAACACGAGGAGGGGGACATACGATACGAAAGACCCCATAGATTTGCAGGTAATGCGGCCTCGTGCCGAATGACTTGGTCCAAGGAACCGAACCTGACAAGCGCTCAGTCCAAATTGGAACAATACGCAATTGAGAAGGCCCCCAAGCGTGCTGATAACGTTAGAAACCGAGCGCGTTTGACATTGGCATTGGCAGGTTGAATATACAGAAGTTGCGCTGTTGTTGATTACGCCCGAATCACAAAATGAAAAGTTTTGCCCGACCCCATTTATCGGATGACATGGGCTAGGCTATCCATTCGCTTGTTATGGTATATTGAGTGATCGGCCAAGGGGGAGTTGCGAGGTTTGAGACGAAGAGTCTAGAAGATTGCGGTGTCCTGGTTCGCAAGCCAGTGCATGGGGTAGAAGTTGCCTCTTCGATAACGTCCAAGGCTACCTGAGGTGGCTTGCAAGCTGGAACATGATGACGAGAGAACCCCAAATATGCAGGAACGCGGCTCCCCAAGGAAGTTCTCTCTATAGAATGCACAAGGTTAAGCAAAAGAAGGTTGTGAAGTCGTGAATAGCAGTTTATCTTCGCGGGATCGCCTCGAGGATGAACAGCCTCGCGCTGTTTGTGAAGTTGACAAGTTGTGAACGGCGGAGTTTGCCGTGCTTCATCACGTGCTCGTGTTGGAGTATCCCCGGCCGGACCGCTTCACTTTGAAGACGTTCAATGACGAGAGTCTTTTGGCCTTTGCTTTGACTCTTCTTGAAACCCGGCCTTCTATACCCTCAACGACCGCAATATGTCGAATCTCCTTGCTTTACCGTTCAAACGAACCTACCCAATCGATATCAAGGAAGCTGCGAGCAATTACATCGCCACCCAAAGCGGAACCCATCCAGACGAATTCAAGGGTGATATTAAAGAATGGCAAGATCTGAGAAATGAAGGGACTGGTGGTGTGGTTCACGAGAACAGGATCCAATTAACCTTGCTGTGTGTAACACATCATTGGCCGAAACGCCAGTCCACGACCTAACGCACTTTGTTCATTCTCGCCGCAATCTTTCCAAAGGTATCACACACAGCTGGTATCTATTCTCGCTAAGTTGCCTAGCGATGTCAGTGCATCCGGCCTCCACAGTACCGGGGAATATCTCATTTTCCTGCCGTCAGATCCAACTCTCGATCCCTTACTCGCTTGCTTTCAACGCGACAAGCGTTCCTGTGTCGTTGAACAGCCTCGCTTTCGAGAGGGCGTGTGTCCTGTTCAATCTAGCGGCCTTGTACTCGCAACTGGCCACAGCAGAAGATCGATCCACACCCGAAGGAATCAAACGCGCCACATCCCATTTCCAGGTGAGCGTGTTGTTTACTATCAACCTCGTTGCAACTCGGCGAGCTCGTTTATCGCCAATCCTGGAACCGAGCTGTAATGATTGACAAGTGGTCCAGCTCGCCGCAGGGACACTGTCCTACCTCAAGACGTCTGCTCTGTCTAAACTGGTCCTGCCTCACGATGAAGAGATCCCGGCAGATCTCACAGACGGGTTTCTCACAGGCATGGAACAGCTAATGTTATCCCAAGCCCAAGAATGCTGTTGGCAACTGGCTAAACTGAGTATGTCCCCCAAAACGTGGCCTGGGCCACGATCAGCCGTTCTGACTCGACAAAACCTATTTACTTCCACCAGACCAATACAAGAATTCCCTCATTGCAAAGATTGCTTTGCGGGTATGTCATTTCGTCATCCTTATTTATTTATCTAACAGCTGACTTTTGCTCAGGTGGGGTCTCTCTATGGAGCTGCATACGATGCATTTGCCGAAGCACCCCCTTCTGCAAAACGACTTCTTCCAAGTGTAATTTCAATGATTATTTTCCGGTGCCGACTTTCCCTTTTAGCTAATCATCCTTTCAGGACTGGCTCCCCCATCTCCAAGTCAAGAGCTTGCATTTCCAGGCAGTGGCCCAATTTCGGAAAAGTATGGATGAGATTGAAACCGGGAACAAGTAGGTCGAAGCATCTCTCACCCGAGATGGCCGTGATGAATTGCTGTTAATGTGCCCCTTCAAGCTACGGTGTAGAGCTTGCACGTCTCGGACTTGCACAAGACTACAGCAAACAAGCGTATGAAATTGCTCGCCGTGGAAGAGTGTCCACGTCTGTCCTCCAAGACACCCAAGTACGCTGATTTCATATCGTTGTCAAACATCGTCACCCAGTGCTAATCATGCGACATACCCCTTTTTCCTCCATCATGATCAGTCCCTCATGGAGACTGTCGAGAAAGGACGAGTGCGGGCCCAACGTGACAATGACTTGATCTATCACAAGGATGTTCCAGCTGCCTCATCGCTCCCTGAGATCCAGGAGACCAATTTGGCAAAATCTACTGTACCACCGGGGCTCCTCAGACCGGAAGAGGCGCTCAAATCTAAGCGCCCCTTGTTCCAGAGCCTTATTGGGTGGGGAGCGAGAGAAGCTATCAGTATGTCCGGTTTAACGGCCATTCTTTCTTTAGAAGTGATTGCTGATGAACGTGCCCTGTGTTCTTATGTTTCTTCGACCCTGACGTGCTGTTATCGTCCCTGTAGAGATTTATAATCATAGAAAGGGCGACCTCATTCAAACAAGGATCGTCGATGTTTCCCAAGAGCTTCAGGATCGGGCAGACGAGTGAGTTAATCAAGGTTCGGGATCTTTCCAGTGGCCCTCTGACCTTCCATTGCACCGACAATCAAGGCAATTGCGCAAACTCAATCTTCCTGCATCGCTCGAAGCCCTAGAACGGCACGTCGGACTCCCACCGAGTCTTTTGCACAAGGCGGAAGAGGTCCGGTTGGAGAATGGCCCTGACACCATCGAAGCCTCTCTGGAGGATGTTGAAATGCTCTCGGGTCGCGATGCTGCGATTTTAGATGAGGTAACCGTTTTGAATGCGAAGCGCCCGGAACTCCTTTATCCTGACGTGACCCCCTTGACAGGCCCTCGATATATTGGATAACGAAGCATCCGAAGACGAGGCCTCGCGAAAGGAATACTCAATTAGCCGGCCTCCTTCACACGAAGCCAATATTGAGTTGACCGACAAAGCGGCTCGGTACCGTCAGATTCTTGACCAAGCTAAAGAGAGCGACGAATCCGTGCGCCAGAAATGGTACGAATGGGAAGAGCACATTCGTCAGTTGACCGAGGACGAGGTGGGTGGAAGTTGATGCGTCGTGCAGTTTCCCTGGGTTTCAATATTGAATGTGCGTTTGCAGGAAACTCTCGATCGGCTTGTCCCCTCGTCAACTAATCCAGGATCTGCATCCAAGACGCCTGAATCCAGACACACTAGAAAGCTCGCGCAGAACCTTCGCAACCGCTTGGAAAATCTCGATGTTTTGCATCGAGATAGGGCCGAACTGGTGCGTCGGGGAAAAGCGATGGCTGAAAGTGACGATGTGGAAGCGAGGATCATGAAAGCAGCAGCTGGATTTGAGAAGCTTGCTGAACTCCATCCTGCTATGTTTGAAGATATTATGGACGAAGAGTTGGCGAAATATGATAAATATCTGGTGGAGATGGACGAACAGCGGAAGAGGGTGGAGGAAGCTCTGATTGAGATCAAAGTATGCTTCTATGTTTCTCTGCATCTATATTTTTTTTTAACTAAACGTTCTCCCGTAGAGCGAGAACGAAGCATTTATCAATTCGCGGAAGGAAGATCCTGCTGTAAAGGAGAGGGAACAGGCACTGCAGCAACTAGATGCAGCTTATTTCAAGTATAAAGAAATCGGAAGGAATCTAGACGAGGGGCATAAGGTATGATATCTTTTGGTAGAGATAATACCTGTTAAGCTAATGCTGCCCCAGTTTTATAACGACCTGGCTGGTATTCTTATCCAGTTCAGGGAGGTTTGCAAAGAATGGAGTCACCAGCGCAACCAAGAACTACAGTATGTGTTCCATGATTCCTTGCTCAGACTCAAGACTTACATTCGTATTTCAGCTCACTGACAAGGAAATTCCAAGCACTGTCGGTGGATGATTCGGTGCAGAAGGCTCGGTCGAGCAAGTCTCCATCAGACCTTCCTCCTCAACCACCTTCGCCTCGCTTTCCAAATAATCCTCCTGCACGGAAGCCACCTGTGGGGAAGTCATCACTTGGAAAGCTCCCTGCGCTTACTTCAGATGAATGGGAGTTTGAAGAGATGCCGCTACCGCCTGGACCAAAAGACAGAGCGAGGAAATGAAGAGTAGGATGCTCCGATAGAAGTTTGCTTTTATGTTGGGTGGTAGATATCCCAGCTTCTCTTCATTAGAGGAGATTTCGTAACCTTGCACTGTACTGTACACAACTCGTGGCGTCATCTATCAGTTGTCTCAGGACCGCGCCCGGCGTCGTGCACTGCCTTCAGGTGTGGTGGGACCTTCGCGATCTGTATTTAAAACCAGGACAACGAAGAAAGGACCCTGCTGCTCGATCCTTCTCTCCACTCACTCCACTTGTCTATTAATCGTTGACCTCAATGGGCTCCTCAGATTACAGTGGTGGCGAATCCGATTCCGGTGGTAGCTCCTACAGCTACGGTAGCAAGAAGGGGAAGAAAGACAAGAAGGAAAAGAAGGATAAGGATAAGAAGGACAAGGGTAAGGACAAGGAAAAGGACAAGGACAAGGATAAGAAGGACAAGGATAAGAAAGACAAGAAAGAGAAAGATCACAAGGATAAAGACGACAAGGACAAGAAAGGGAAAGATCACAAGGATAAAGACGACAAGGACAAGAAAGAACATAAAGATAAAGACAAGGACAAGAAAGATAAAGATAAAGATAAAAAGGATAAAGACAAGCACAAGGACGACAAGCCCTCCACTTCGTATGGGCTACCCGCCGCACCATCGTTCCCTGCCGTAGCGGGCTCTAGCGGTCATGGCGCTCCAAGTATCCCAAAATTCCCATCTCCACAGGGATATCATCATAATCCAGCACTTGGCGTTTCCCATCCTTCCCCTCTACCACCACCATCTGGACCAGCGCCCACTGTAATCCCAAATACAATGTCTTTCGACGGTCCACCATCCTCGGGTTATCGCGTCCCGCTCGATCCAAGCAAGCCGTTCCCCAGCCACAACTTCCAGGAAACCGGACCTCCAGTCACCTACGACCTCGATGGATCGCCCATCTTCATCGGATCCGTCCTGCTCGACAACGCCGTGCACCCCTGCAAGATTGGCCCTCACCTCAAACCGCCCGCCCAAGTTGCCTACGGTGGCGGCGAGATCGGACATAACGGCAGATACGACTTACTGCCATTTGTCCCTGACCAGATGGAGTGGGTGCGTACGAGTCATGGCCGGATCCCGCATGGCAAAAGGCCCGTTGAGGGCGGGTACGAGGAGGGTGGGGAGAAGTTGTACCATGCTCTGGCTGTGGTCGATAATGTCAAGGTCCCCGGCAAGACTGGCGAGCATCTGTGAGCTGTTCAGACCTTCGTCTCAAGAGTCTAAGTTCTGATATCTTTTGGGTTTAGGGGTGGGGCTAATGTCGGCTTTGGAGGCGTAGAACGTGCCGTCCAAGAAGGATACGAAATTCTGTAAGTCCGCCCTCTTCGCTGCGTAATCTAATATCAACCTGATGGATCCGCTCAGGTGCTGGAAATACTGAGCTATGAGCGCTCAACTTCGAGCCAGGGATAGCTATAACAGTGTATATTATATCGGATTTGTTGCAAATTGACACTCGTGAACCATATTATCCGGGAGAATGTCCCTCTGACCCTTGCTATGTCAGTGGCGAAAGTGGGGCTGTAAGACTTGAGCCGGGTCTCTCGAAAAATCCACCTCGTTCCTGTGGCGTTGATTTAGTCGTCCTCCGCCCGTGGTCCGTGGTCCGTGGACGATCGAACATCTAAATCAGTGGCGTCATGAAGCGCCTACATCATAGAGGACTGGCGCTAAGATAGTCGAACGGGTGGACATAGTTCTCGTTTGGACTAGCGGGTATACCGGCGCCGAAGCCCACGACCCCCTGTGCTCAGGTCACATCTGCCAACTATCATTCATGACGGATTGAATTTCCACATGCACAGCACCTCCTGGCAGATCAAACAGGTGTTATCCCAGAATCGGCATTTCTCCTCTTTTACTTGACTAGTTCCCTGACCACACGCTTTGTCCGCGAGGCGTTTCACATGCGGAGCATACCTCTCTATCGCTTGTATTGATCCTGCGTATTCGGTGGAGTTAGTATTTTACTCGTGTTCGGACTTGAAGGTCTGCGGACTCACAGCGTGCAGAGTTTGCAGCTCCAACGTCCACTTTGACTAGCTGGATCTAAAGCCGGAGAGGGTCCACGAGGTTTGCTTGACCCTAATGTCCGACCGCCGCCTTGAGTGGACGCCAACCCGATAGACTCCTTTTTGCGGAAGTCTATTTCAGTTTGAACGAGCTTGCCTAACCCAAGAGCACCACCCCCCTTGCTCGTGGAGCCATTTCTTGGGGTGTTCCCTTTGCGTTGGCTTTTTGGTGCCTGTCCGCTTGCCTTGGGACTACTTCCGGTGTCCTTGGATTTCCCTTTCCGTTCACGAGCGCTAGTCTGGCCGACCACCGACGTGGACCCTGATGTTCGTGGTATATCACAGTGGTCTTCATCATCATCTGAGGGAATTTCAATCGTCCCGAGATGGCGGGAACTATCTGGATCGTTCTCCCGCTTCCCTGACGGCTGTCCAAAACTAAATTCTTTTTCAAACATCGTCCAATCCTTTCCTGTACCCAGGAACTCGGTGTCATCGTTTTCTTGTTTCGACGATAGTAGGGTTTGACGGCGCTCTGCATCCGTCTCGTTTACAATCTCTAGGCCATCTTCGGAATCAGTTGAACCGTCATCTTCCTCGGGTGCCTGTTCCTGCTTCGTCTGGGAGCTTGTCACTGTACCGAGTGCAATTCAATAAAAGTGCTGGGCAAGATGTGATACGGAACCTGCTTACCTCCTAACAAAGCCTGGACCCTCCTCTCGGCGGCTAGTGCTCGCTCTTCTCTTGCACGGTTGCTATATATATGTTTGTTAAGATCCAGTGACTCGATAACCCATGATTCATTCACGTACCTAGCCGCCCTCTTGCCTTTGCCTTTGCCTCCCTCTTCGGCACTTCCAAGTGAATTTCCTTCCCCTGTAAAGGCATACTTGGATGTAACACGCCCTCCGGCCTTCCTCTTCTTCGCAGTTTGTCGGCCTGTATGAAGCGAAGGAACTGTTTCTTGACGCTTTCCTCTAGGGACGCCTGTTCGCCGCCGCCGAGCGGTGGGCCGAGTACGCTGTTGTGCACCACCACACTAAATGACGAGTCCTGAGGAACGGGTGTGCCAATGATGGAGTACAAGAGAAGACGCACCATGTACTCCGGAAAGTCTCCTGCCTCTACACCGTCTCCTGGAATGCGAGCTGAATCAGCTAGGCGTTGACCAGAAGACCAGTACCCTGAAGGAGCCGGGCATTGTGTTAATAATGGGTAGCAATAATGGACGGTATCTTCGCCTCACCATCGCCATAGTAGCCTCGTTCCTGCAGCTGTCGTACTTCGAGGCGTAGAAGCTTCCACAAAGCTTGAAACCCAGGTCCGTGGTTCATATGCTGTAAATGAAACCGTCAGAACAAATGAATAATCTTTGTCAGGAGTCGGGAACGACCTTGATGTGAGCTAACTGAAAGAAAGTATCGACTACACTCAGCGATATCTTAAGATTTCAGTAGCGCAGAACGTACTTCGTGGCATAGGGTGCTCATAAGCCAAGAGGTGGGGTAGAATTCACCTCCTGGCCTCCTGAGTACCAGCTCCACTGTTTCGCCGTGGTTCCAGTTTCTTCCTGCGAAAACCTGGTTGAATTCGTACTATGTAGCTCAATGAGTGATGCATATCGTCTTGGTGTAATCCAATCCTCACCTCTTCTAAGCTGTTCACCACGAAACCATGGCTCTTCATGATAGGTTTAACTTGGGCCGCCAACGCACGCAAAAGTTGTCTCGATTCTTCTTGAATTTCAGGTATAGATGGTAGCGCCGTGATAAAATTAACATGCGGGTTCGGGTTGACCTCTGTTTCGTTGAGACGAAGGTGGACCATCTTGCGAGAACAAGGGAGAGGAGACAAGAATTGAACGCGACGCGTCCGTCTCACTGAGTCA
This sequence comes from Candolleomyces eurysporus, assembly GCA_027579435.1. Lineage (NCBI taxonomy): Eukaryota > Fungi > Basidiomycota > Agaricomycetes > Agaricales > Psathyrellaceae > Candolleomyces > Candolleomyces eurysporus. The sequence continues at coordinate 33,327 of JANBPK010001492.1, forward strand.
ATTAACGTGTATTCTTCCCACGCGCCATTCGGGCGCCTACCATGATGACATCAACTTGTTGATACTGGCTTCGCAGAGCCTCAGACCAATCCAAGTGCGCTGGTCAAGAATTTTGACCGGTCGGTACATTTGCACGGATCTCTTGAGAGCCTTGGGCTACCTGTATGATTATTTAGAGTTGGTCGACGTCGGTACCCGCACCGGATAGATGTTAGCCTGAGCCTCGTCTTACGAGTAGTTAATTGGTCAGGGAATTGAAGCAGGTATCTCCTAGCAGATTCCTCTTAGATTCTAGCTTCGATAATCCAGACTTGATAAGTGTACTGTGGGAATCAAAGAGACCGGTCGCTGCCTTTGTTTGACGCACTGACGGTGCTAGGCCCCACATACCTATCTAGCTAGTGCACCCGTTCTCGGACCGGTATTCCATGGGGTGGAGACTGAATATGGTGCTCTGTTATCCCGATACGGTGGGGTAGCTGGGCGTAATCCTACGAAGACTCGGAGGATCGGTGGACGTCCTGGGTAATGAGGCCTTGGAGACACCATTTTGTGGTTCTGTGAGCCCAGAACAAAACTTTGGGGTAGGTATAACACATGCACATTTTCTAGCGATAAAAATACGAGCAATTGAATGCATCTGATTTGCTTTTCGAGGCTGTTTGTGGAGGTCGGCAAGAAAGTCGCAGCCGCTGATTGGTTGCTCAATCCGTTTCCGTATCTCACGTGCAATTGCCTTATGCGAAATCCTCAGCCAAGAATCACATGCAGTGGGGCGGCCTTAATTATCGACGTCTCGCTTGGGGCGCTGGCAGACGTCCTCATTCTCCTACTTATCCTCTTGCAATGGCCACCAAGGAGCTCAAAACATTCACCCGCGAAGAAGTCGCCCAGGTATGTCGTTAATCCATGCCGTACGATTAGGTTCACTCACATATTGATCCAGCACAACAAAGATGGTGATTTGGTGAGAATCCTTACCCGACCCCACCAGCTGCTGCGTTTATTCATCCATACCCTATTCCCGATCCTAGTGGATCGTCATCGACGCCAAGGTCTACGACATCACTAGATTCAAGAACCTCCATCCTGGAGGAGCCTCGGTCCTCCTAGATGTGGAAGTCGGTATGTTCGAGTCTGAAATTTTGTGATGACGGCATCGGTTGGGGTTGACTATATCTATCCCTCGGGTGTTATAGCGGGTCAAGACGCCACTGAGGTTTTCTATGGCCTGCACCGACATGAAGTCTTGGAGAAGCCCCAGTACCAGCGTCTCCAGATTGGCGTCATTGTCGACGAGAAGAGCGTCATCCACGGGCGTATCGTTGGCGAGCTCAGCAAGGTTCCCTATGCGGAACCCACCTGGCTGTCTACTGGCTACCACAGCCCCTTCTACACAGATGTACACGAGGCCGTCGATTCCCTACCATTTCTAGCGCTGACTTTGTGCCTCAGAATCACAGGGCCTTCCAGAAGGCCGTTCGCAAATTCATTGACGAGGTTGTTACACCTGATGCAAGGGTACGTTATGTTCTGTCTTTCATTGACTTCTTGCAGTTTACACCCTGCTTTTAGGCAAGAGAAGAGGACGGCAAGCCCCCAAGTGCGAGTGTGATCGAAGCCATGGCGTGCGTGAACCCCAAAGCGCACAGCACCCTTTGTTTACTGAGAAGTCTCACTATAGTAAAGTGAATCTTCACGCGATGCGAATGGGACCGGGGAAGCATCTCAAGGGTGCGCCTGAATCTTATTTTTCGGCGAATTTATCGTAACCTTCCTTTCGGTGAATATCAGGTCTCGAACTCATGGGCGGCATTGTTAAGCCTGAAGAGGTATGTGGTGCTACCCTTTTCGGTGTACTTGGTTTCTTACATTTTTTCATTCCAACAGTTTGACTACTTCCATGAGGTACTCGTCCCCATACAGGTCTCCACGTTAATATATTGAAGCAAACTTGGTCGTAGATGATCATCACCCAAGAATTCGCTCGTTCTGGATGCCGAGGTTATGGCGACGGTGTGTGACGATTTTTTCTTGCTCGGGGTTTAGTACTGAATCCGAGTTGAAGGCCTCATGTCTGGCTCTGTCATTGGTCTCCCTCCTGTCCTCAACTTTGGTAGCGATGAGATTAAGGCAAAGGTCGTGCCGGACGTTTTGTCGGGCAAGAAGCTTATCTGCTTGGCTATCTCTGAGGCATTTGCTGGAAGCGACGTCTCTGGTTTGAGAACAACTGCGGTGAAGACTGAGGATGGGAAGCATTGGATTATCAATGGAACGTCAGTGACATTTCTTCCCGTTTCCTGAGGTTTGCCTGATCATGGGTTAATTCTTCATGCCACTATCGCCTTCTTCTCGCCGCCAACTCCACGTCTTCTGTCAATGCCCAATATTGCGTACTCGGTTCTGCATATACAGCAAGAAGTGGATCACCAATGGAACGTGAGTCAATTTATCTGCGTGACAATACATTCGCTCAAAATCATTTCCCCTAGATTTGCCCATTAGTATGTCCCCTTGCTTAACGGATATGTGCCAGAAACTAACCTTCAATGTCATTGAGCTTCACGGTCGGTTGCAAGACTGAGGTATTCCCCTTTGTTGGCTCAGGTCGTTGTTCAATATTAAGCGGACATTTTAGGACGGTTTCACCGTGATTCTTGTCGAGCGTGGTGAGGGCGTGGAAACCAAGTCAATTAAGACCAGCTATGTAAGTGCATTGCCTCAGTCTGTCGGTCACTTGCTGATGCAGACTAGTCCCCAACTGCTGGTACTGCATACATCACTTTCGACAATGTGAAAGTACCAGTAGAAAATACACTCGGCGGCGAAGGTGCAGGTATTTTTGTCATGCTCAGGTTTGTACCAAAAATTTCAAACCGGTTCAGATTAATCTCATTGTTCTTTTCTAGCAACTTCAACCACGAACGATGGGTCATGATCTGTTCTTCTGCCAGAAGCCAGCGCCTCATCGTCGAGGAATGCCTGAAGTAGCTTTACTTTCTCGGTACCTCTTTCCTCTCTTTGACTGACCGTTCCTTGTCAGGTGGACAAGCCAGCGAAACGCATTCGGAAAACCCCTCCATTCCCAGGCTGTTATCCGAAGCAAGCTGGCAGCTATGATTTCCAGAGCTGAGGCCGTTCAATCGTGGCTAGAGAATATCACATATCAGATGAACAACATGGTGAATTCCTCCAGGGCGTCATCTGACACTGTTGTTGACATTTCTACAGTCCTACAAGGAACAGGCTAAGTACCTTGCGGGGTAGGTTCTTATCGCTATTTCCCCATAATTCAGTTTTGCTGATTTTGTGCAGCCCAATCGGCCTGCTGAAGATGACCTCGACCAAATACGCCCAACTGACTGCCGCCGACGCTGTCCAGGTGCGCTTCTCCCGATTTCTCTTGCTTTCTTGGTCTTTTAATACCGCCTTTCCCTTGCGCCAGGTATTTGGTGGCCGTGGTATCACCCGGTCTGGTATGTATTTCATTCCAACGGTTGCGACGGTAATTGACGTTTTATCCAGGTATGGGTCAACACATCGAACATGTAGGTTCCTGCCAAGTTTCCTGCGAAAGGTATAATCTCGATCGTTTGCTGACTCTCCACCTGTCACTAGTACCACCGCACAGTCCCCTTCGATGCGTGAGTACATCGTCTCTTGGTTGTTCGCATTTAGTTACTAACCCGTTTGTGCCAGAATTCTTGGTGGAGGTTGGTTTCCTTCTTCTTAACAGTTCTCAGCAGCAAAGCTTACTGACTCTATTCCAAAGCGGAAGACGTTTTAGGCGACCTTGGTGTTCGACAGGCGATCCGTCAGATGCCCAAGAACATCAAGCTCTAGTTCTAAAATATTATCTAATTTTCCCTGTACTTCTTATATTTCTAGGTTGGACTAGGACTTGCACTGTTGCTTTGAATACAGTATATTAATATCGTACAGAGTCACATTATTTCTCCGTCGAAATCCAGTGCATTGGATATACAAGCAAGCAACATAGATGTAAAGTATAGGACCCGGTGTTTGACAACCAAATCATCGGAAAGGTGATGGGCGACTTGAGGCAGACCTCAAACCTGCGGTCCCTGCAACGGAACCAGGCCCGACTGGCTTCCAGCCGAACCATCCAAGGACAACATTTTTGGCAAATATTTCCCCAAAGCCGAGCATGACCCCGTTTACGAAAGGGAGGGCAAGGTTAATTGCCAATGCTGAGAAGAGAGCGAGGACACGAGTCTTGGTGGACAGGGTAGAGTCAAAAATTACGAGCGTAGCGGATGTCGGAGCGGGCTTGTTGTTGTTGGAGGCGGTCACCTGGGGAGTGGGTGACGAAGGTTCAGTTCGTTCGGGGAACGAGGACGGGAACGAGGACGTAGACGCCTGGACATCCTCCCATTTTTGGGACCCGTCATCGGTCGTTTCTCCTCTGGACTCCGGTTCATTCCCAACAGTCTTTGTCTCGGCCTGTGCAAAGAATTTTCAGGGTTTGAATTAGGGAAAAGAGCTTAGTCGGGATATGGATGAAACGCACCATTTGGGCAGATGAGGTCAAGGAAGTAGAACGGCTATGTGTTTTGGGAATACCAGTTGGGATCTCGGCAGGAGTCTCGATGATGCCTGCAGACTTGCGTTTGGCAGCGTCTTCTGCTCGGATAGCTTCCCACCGTGCACGTTCCTTTTCAGCCTTTTCACGGGCTTCTGCGGACTGTTCTCTCCAGGCCTGGACTTGGGCTTCGTACTCCTCCCTCCACGCGTCGCTGTCGGCCGAGTCAGAGGTCCCTTCAACGGGAACGTGTTCGGCAGGAGTTTCCGCAGGCTCTTCCAAGGCTTCTGGCTCTGACTCGTCCGTAGTCGTCTCCGCGCGGATGGGTGGAAGCACGAAAGCCTGGCCGCTTGTAAGAGCGTTCTAGAAATGAGTTCAGACCGGCATCTCAATTGAACAGAGAGTATAATACCTCGATGAGGTCCGTGTTTTCCATGGTGTGAGGCTTGGAGAGGAGACTGTCTGGAGAGCAACAAGGGGCTCGACTGTGAGGGATAACGTAGAAAGTCGGCCGGAGGGCGTGCGAAAGTGACGAGCTTGACAGGCAGCCTTTCAAATATTCTTCATCGTTGCGCCATCACGTTGACCGCCACCGCCAATGCTTACAACTCATCGTCGTGACCTGCAAGTCTATATCTCTATTGGGCATACAGCTTAGCTACACCTTAAAGCAGCGCTCGAATGGGCCGTGCATGCCTCTCGGTCAGCGTCACCACCGCCCGTTCTTCCGGAGCTCACATATGGTCAAACGGACGCAATACTTGGAGGTATTGAACACTTCTTTACTGATGTTCCAATGGTTTTAAGGCCATATTGTAGCCCGGATCTCAATTGCTCGGTATGTGCCTCGCTGCATACTCGGACATGCCTATCTATCTGCACCTGCAGTCTGAGAGACGGACCGAATCCGAGATACTAAGCGCACCAGGCGCACAACCCACACACCGCACGAAAGGTTTGGTTTGTTGAATGAATGGTTACTAACCGTGACGCAAGGCATGGAAGAACCGCTTTAGATGCCTTTCTATTGGCTGCAGCACCATCTGGAGCGAACCAAAGCAATTGAATTGGAGAAAGGTAGTTGTGGTAAGCCGTCGATCTGGCTGGACATTACCACCGGCGGCCTGTATTCAATGGCCTAATTCCACTTCCCCGCAATCACCTCCGACCCAATACGGAGGGCCCGCCGACAAATGCTGTTTGAATTGCTGGATTGGTGGCGAACTCCAGCAGAAGATTGCAGGCATGTTGTGTTTTTCCGCACCCTTGCGCCCACAGCTGTTCTCCAGTGCAGAAGGTTGGGCTCGTTTCCTCATTCCGGGGCGCTACTGACCGGTGCGATAACAAGATGACAGCGGAATGGACGGACTTGCTTGCTGTTCATGTCCAGTCCTTCTCCATTCGAACACCCTTCAGGGTGATTATCTTCCTAATCACGATTTCGACGTCATTTCTGCTCCTGATCTTGATCAAGAGCACATTATTTTCCAGTTTAACACCACGTTCTTCGCCTAGTGTTCTCCCGTTCAAGTCAAATTCCTTCCGATCGTGCTTCCCCCATCCACTGATTCCGACTACGGGTGACCTAGATCGTCCCGTGGTACGCACTGACCTCCCGGTGAGAATGTATTTTCTCCGTGAGGCTCGTCATCTTTCATTCGAACCAACTCGACCATGTTCAACCATTGATCTCCGACCGTTGCGCGATGCAATTCTACCTATCGGCTCTCGGGATCATATAGATAACATTTTGCTCGCCGGTCCAGGGGGAACTTGGCAAGAGATCTCATCAGGCCAGTGTGCATCTTCTTTTAGTAGGTGCTGTCGCGTGACTGTAGCACTTATGGCGTTCCAGTTTCTTGTAACTCCATCCAAAAGGTATATTATGGCTTGAATGCAGAACTGTTCATCTAAGGCCCCTTCCTCCCATCTTCCCTACTTCCCACTTGTGACTCCTATCCAAGTCATATCTCCACACCACCTCTTAGTTCCTTGGTATCAACAGCACTTGAACAGCATGTGTCGCTATGAAGTGTAAGCCGTGTTCTCTTGTTGCCATCTCCGAGTCTCACATTCCGTTCCAGATATGGTGATTGGTACAGAGGATGCGCCGTAAGCCCGACTCGGTGACCCTGATGCTGTTCCTGGCTTGACGAATCCGGTTCTCTGTTACGGCTACGTACACAGCACTTCGTCCAGTCCTACTACTCCGGTGAATGGACCGACTGCCAGCAGCCACATTGCAGGAACAGTTCTGCTCATACTCACCAGGCACCCAACTGTCCATGCGTAGCGGTAAGTAGGAACGATCCGCTCTTTTACTCGTTGTCGACGGTCGGTCTTTATCTTGATCTTCTTGTGCCTCCTCGGAAACAGATCGAAGAGGATGAGCGCAAGATTGTCAATATGTTCCATCAAGCATGCGAGCCGTGCAGGACCGCAGAGTTTGCCCGTCGCGTCGGGCGCGACGGGCGTTAAATCTCATAACGCCCCGGGCCCTCTCGCAAGTTTTGTCTCTCAACCCGACCGTAGAAGACGACGACATTTTTACGAACCGTGTATACCGTCCGTCCATCTTGTTTATCTTAACTGTAACAATAGTTTGTTTGGCTTTTTTGTATTACCTGCTTTCTTTCAACGCTTTCCGATGTCCTGATATGATTATTCGTATAGCAAAGTCGATTTTACTTGACTCAATGTGCATGGTGTTAACGTTGCAAAAATAAGGCCTCCCTTAAGTGTTAGAACCTCTTTCCACCACGCTTCACAGGCTGACGAGCACCCCTCCTGGCCGCCGCAGTCTGAGTGGGCTTTGGCGCCGCATCGCTATCGTCATCGCTGCCAGGATCGGCCAACCTCGGTTTCTTCGCAGCAGAAGACGACGACGACGACGGGGGTTTGGGCTGAGGAGGCTCCGGGTCCGGATGCTGGGGACTCGGACTGCGCGATGCCACCACTCTCGACTTCGCCTTCGCCTTCGCTTTGGAAGGGCTAGAACTTGGGACGGGCGAAGGCGAAGGGCTGCCCATTACCGCATCGTCCTGCTTCTCAGTTTCTGCTGCTAGCTTCTTCTGCAGCGGGCCATCACCACCATGATCATCATCATTATCATCTTCGTCTTCAGTCTCCGACTCGTCAGGGACTTTTCGTTCTGGTTTCTTTCCTTTGATTTCGGATTTATTTGGCGGTGAGGGTGCTGAGATCTGGGATGGATAGGACGCAGGGGTCAGCGGACCTCTCTCTGAGAAGACGGTGTGAAATGGCAAGACTGACCACAGGAGCGGGTGCCTCCCAATCAGAGGGAGGGGGCCTATTTTGAGCGGAGGCTTTAGGTCGATTCTCGTCGAAGGTTGATCGTGGCTTTGGTGGTTGCTCCACAACCTGGGGTTGAAGATCCGGCTTTTCAGCGGTGGAGAATATGGGTGCTACCCGGCGAGAAGCATGCAAGTATTGCGGGGTAGAAGGAAGCGTATAGAATATTCGCGATTTCGAATGAAGATCGATTTAATGAAAGGAAGAAAGAAAAAATAAAATAAATAAAAATGACTGACGAAGGTTAGGGATATGGTTAAACAGTGCCGTTATCCTTCGAAGCATAGTCGCCGTTCGGGGTTTCGTAAGAGCGTTCTTGACATGGGTATCAGGAGCTCTTCGAGCCGTTCGACCCACTTTGTCTACATTCTATTGCAAGGAAGTGCCCGGTGGTCGGTGGCGGCAGCAGAGAGATATACGCAGCAACCACGCACCTTTTCGACGTCCGCATCGGACATGGAACTCACCGCATCGGGCGATGAAAGGGAGATATGCGCCACGGAAATCAGCGGTAAGATGAGTTGCTTCGAAAGGATTTCAGCTGACGACCGGTATCCCGCAAAGTTGGTTTCCCATCTCCATTTGAAGTGGCTCGACTGCAACTCAAAGGCGAAGTCCTGGCAGGTGATAAAGCCACCACAAAGGGGGTGAGCAAAATCAGGCATGCAGCCATATGTGTCTAAGAGAAGAAGGTTTATGCTTACTGAGAAATTGGACTCTACGACTTCGAACGCGAGCTCGGAAATGCCTCCGAGGGTGTGGGCGTTGGATAAGAGCTCAAGAGTCGTTTCCCTCCACGAGTCTTCGTCTGCTTGATCAGGATATGGTGCGGGGCTATTGGGATTGCATGATCGCCAGCGCCGCGCAAACTGCTTGCTATCGAGCACTTGTGGGATCTCAGAACCGCGCCCAAAATGACACCGACACGCATACCTTCTGCCCATACTGACTTGGTATCGGTCGCAAGGATAATGCACGAGAGGTCCATGGTCGAGTGATGGAATTTCTGTGTGTAAAAGGATAAGTTTCTCGCGCGTTCTCATGAGCAAACGACAGATTGGCGAACAAGGAGGTAAGGCACGGTTTTCTGTCCGTCTATTTGGACTAGCCATTCTTCGCTGAGAAGGGACTTCAGGTGATCCTAAGCGATTCATATGAAGATGAGTACCGCGTGTAGCCAGGAAAGGGTAAACAACCTCTGAAAGCAATTCCTGCATTCTGAGCTCGAACTAGGAAGGTTGAGAAGATCCAACTATCATTGGCAAGGGCGCTTAATTGCCAACATCACTCTTCGGAATCCTCCGTTGATTTGTCAGCCACTCATTGCTCTCTCCACGACTCTGACTAGCCTTTCAAGCCTCTCTACGAGCTGGCTCGAGTATGGTATGCACCATTGACCGCCACACCCTATCGAAGATGCTAAAGTCTATTCATTTGTAGAGAAATGTCCTCTGATAATGGTTATCCTAACGAATATGATCCATCATTCGAATGGCCAGGGCCAGTGAGCGAAGAAGCTGAGCCAAACCTTGGAACGACCTCGACGTCTTTCCTTCGTCTGGTAGCTGTTAACTCGGCTATCTTACCGTCTAAGCACAAAGTTGCCATCCTGACGGGCTATCCGGAGATTCAGTTTGGCCGCGACAAGCCCGCCGCTGGTGCCATTATTCCACGTATTCGTCTGAGAGAGATGGAAGTCTCCAAGATCCATTCCACGGCCTACTGGAATGGTGCAGAGAAGGAGTGGGCCCTGGTCGATATGGGGTCCATGCATGGAACCTTTTGGCAGCCTGGTCAGCAGGTGGACGAGGCTTTAGAACCCACACCTGGTCCCTCCAAAGTCCGTCTATCGCCTTCGCGAGTGGCCAGTTTGCCACGGCCGTTGCAACATTTGGACCATGTAACTATCGGCAGCACCACGTTTTCAATTCATATCCACGACGATGAGCTTCCCTGTCTCGAGTGTGCTTCTGCAAGCAACGAGATCCCCCTCTTTCACGATACACGGACCACAAAGGTCGCCGCTGCGAAGGCGACTGATCCCACCGGTCATCAAGAAGCTGGGCAAGTCAAGACAAACCCGAAAAAGTCGTTGGAAATGCTGAAGAAGAGTCTGCTGCAGCAACATTCCTACGCTTCTGGGCCAATACCCTCCTCGCAAAGATACACCGATCGTGCAGAGCGTCGGCGGCAGATGTACGGGTCGCTGCCACCGCCACCAGCACTGGGCCCTCAACGCACCAAGCCCCGTTCGCAGCCAGCCACGCCGCCGCCCGTCTCAGACCCTCCTCAACAGATATCGTCTAGCAACGTCGGACACCATCTTCTGACCAAGATGGGCTGGCAACCGGGGGAAACTCTGGGGCATGAGAGCGANGGGGGCAAACCATCTGCTTGAACCCATCCAGGTGAAACACAGTGCGAATCGTGCTGGCCTGGGTGCCAGCAGCGAGGAGGTGTCTGGGACCTGGAGAGAACAAGGCAAGCGCAAGCAGTACGAAAGGTTGAACAACATGTCATAGATGATCCAATAAACAGTTGTTTTGTTCGCGGGCTCCGGGGTAAAACGGTCACGGGCGCTGCCGTCGCGTCGCGTGAGAGCGCGTTGTAGACGCGTATTTGTCAGATCACGTGCCAACTCGAACAAGTTGGGTTTCGGTTCTCTCTCTCGGCTGACGAGAGTTCTCTGCTCAACCAGCAGTCTTCGTTGGAATCGCTTCTTTTCTTTCTCTCCTTTCCTCCGTTCTAGCCTTTACCACCCTCAAGACACTGTCCTCGCTACCCAGACAGTCGCTTTACGCAACATTTACACGTCGTTCAACGTTTTCTATTTCTCAGCTCAACAACCCTCACGATGGCCTCAAATCATGTTCGAGTGAGTCCCCTTGAGACTTTCTGATACATTCCATATGAACCCCTCTCCCAGCTGCCACAACGTCGCGTTGCGGCCAGCGTACGCGTCAAGGTCGACGAGAACGCGATGAGCAGACACGCCCGAAACCCCTCCAGCTCCGCAATGGCCCCCACCGGTCGCTTCGCCGCCAAGGATGCAGGAACCAAGACTAGTAGCATTGTGCGTCAGGCCCTTGGTGAGGTCACAACAGCCGCTGTAAACCGAAAGGTGCGCGTTTCGTCGTCCCCCCCCACTTGGTTCAAGTTGTTGACACCTCGCAGGACACCGTCAGCAAAAACGGAAAGGACAAAGAGGAGACCGGTCTCAAGCGAGGACGCTCGGATTCCTCGTCAGTCGCCCCCCAGCGCGTGCCACTAGGCCCTGGGAGGACCGCGCCAGCGCCACCTGTCGCGACCACCAACATCCGCGTCCCAGGCCTCCGCCCACAATCCGCAACAGCCGTACCCGCCAACGCACGCCTCTCACGCACATCAGCCACCGAGAAGACTCTCTATGGTGAAGACGTCCGCGCCAGCACTCACCTCCGAATGGAGATTGAGCAGGCCGCTGCTCTCGAAAACCAGTACGACGAGGCCGACCTCATTGCCCACGAAGAGGAGGTTGAAGCCATGGTCGGCGTCGACTCCGAACACGACATTCCTGAAGCAACCGCGTCCCCCGAAGAACGCAAGCAAGTCCGGATATGGCCTGAAGTCTCGACAGATCGCCGTCAACAATATGAACGCGAAGTTCGAGAAGTCCGCAAACATTTTGAAGAGGAGGTTGATATGTATGATACGACAATGGTATCTGAATATGCCGATGATATCTTCCAATACATGGAAGAACTTGAAGTGAGTCGAGTCCTGTTCCAGTCTTGGGTTCCTTGCTGACAGTCGAATAGGAGGAAATTATGCCGAATCCCGATTACATGGAGGGCCAGAACGAGATCACTTGGTCTATGCGCCAGACGCTGGTCGACTGGTTGCTTCAGGTCCATTTGCGCTACCACATGCTGCCGGAGACTTTGTGGATCGCCATCAACATTGTTGACAGATTCCTCACGAAACGGGTAGTCTCGTTGGTCAAGCTCCAGCTCGTGGGAGTTACAGCGATGTTCGTCGCTGCCAAGTACGAGGAAATTCTCGCCCCATCGGTCGAGGAGTTCGTCTTTATGACGGAGAAGGGATACACCAAAGAAGAAATTCTCAAAGGCGAGCGCATTATGCTGCAGACCCTCGAGTTCCGCATCTCGCATTACTGCTCGCCGTACAGCTGGATGAGAAAGATCAGCAAAGCCGACGATTACGACATTCAAACACGGACGCTGAGCAAGTTCTTGACCGAGGTCACTCTGCTTGACCATCGCTTCCTGCGCGTGAAACCGAGCTTGATCGCGGCTGTTGGGATGTACTGTTCAAGGAGGATGCTCGGAGGCGATTGGGTGCGTTCTTTCATTTTCGCCTCGCAATCATGTGACTGATGGACTTGTCCGTAGAACGAAGCCTTTGTCTACTACTCCGGATACACCGAAGAGCAACTGATCCCTGGCTTCACCATGCTGGTGGAGAAGCTCGCGGAAGACAACTTTAGCAAGCTTTATGTTTGCAAAAAGTACGCCAACAAGAAATTCCTCAAGGCATCCAACTTTGCAATCGAATGGGCCCAAGTTCACCTTAGCTCCTTGGACTCGAATGAAATGATCCTCTCAGAGTAAATCATCGTTCTCATTTGCATCTTTGGCCCGTAATTTTTTGCTATCTATCCCTTGCTATCTCTCTTTGCATGCATCTCATCGCTTTACTTCTCACTTGTAATCGTACCTTACTCGTGCTCACCTCACTTTCGATTCTGACCAACTGTCCGCTTTCCTCCATCCCCTCCCAATCTCTCCCCAATCTACGTTGCCTCAGAATCGCCCATCCCTCTTTATTTTCCTAGCTCTCTTGTCACGTCTCACGCCCTCACGAACACTATGCTTGCCGTCTCTGCATGATCCTCAGTCGCTCTTTTGATATGTAACTTATCTCTCACTCATGTCCTTCCTTATGGACCCGTCGCTCGTTTTATGCTTTCTTTCGTTTTCGTTCTCTGTTTTCGTCCTCTCTGTCTCTGCATTTCTCAATTTCATTTCATTGTTGCTAGATCTCCGGAGATTTATTGAACAAATTCCTTATAACTTGATCCATATGAAGCCGTAGTTGCTTGGGCCCTGTGTCGCTTTCCGAATTCCAAATGATAATTTATTTTTCTTTGGTGAACTCTCGTGTTCCTTGCAGGGCTCTCTTTCTGGACGGCAATGGGGGACGAAGCGAACGGACGAATATTCAGGTGAAGGGGATGATTACGTAATGAACCGGGCAGGAATTGGGCGTTGCGGGGATTTCACATGCTCTGAACGGTGATATTTACCTGTGTTCCTCCGGAGACTGCTTTGATTTCACCTTCTCTTCCCTTTCTTCAATTCTACGTGTCGGATATGGCCCCCCTCTCGTTCAAAGGACACACTGCCGTCGTCACCGGTGCTGGTGGAGGCCTCGGAAGGGCGTAAGCATTGCTCTCGTTGCTCTAGATCCGGTCAACAGGGCTCACCGACGTTACCTCTGCTAGATACTCGCTCTTCTTCGCCAGCCGTGGCGCGAACGTGGTTGTCAACGACTTCAACGGCGAAGCTGCCCAAAAGGTGGTCGATGAGATTACCAAGGGTATGTCGGTTTCCCCGATCGCTCAGAGGGAACAGAACGACTGACCTCGCCGACTCTCAGCTGGTGGAAAGGCCGTTGTGAACACCTCGTCTGTCACCGATGGCGAGGCCGTTATCAAGACTGCGGTCGACAACTTTGGCACCGTGACCATCCTCATCAACAACGCCGGTATCCTTCGGGACAGAGGGTGCGTTTTCTCCTTGTCCGACCTCCGGAGCTTCTTCTGTTCTCGCGGGCTGATGTCTTCTTTCTATCAGTTTCAAGAACATGACTGACAAGGAATGGGATCAAATCACCGAGGTTCATCTGCACGGCGCGTTCGCCTGCACCAAGGCTGCCTGGCCCATCTTCCGCAAGCAAAAGTTTGGTCGTGTCATTAACACTGCTAGCGCTGCTGGTATTTACGGTCAGTATGATGTCATTCTTTCCTTTCCGACGCGCTTGAGCTGAACTCCTTCGCTATGGCAGGCAACTTTGGCCAGGCAAACTACAGCGCTGCGAAGATGGGTCTTATTGGTTTCACCAAGACGCTTGCTCGCGAAGGTGCCAAGTATGGCATCAAGTCGACTGCCATCGCGCCCGTATGTGACTTTTTACGTTTCCTTGTCTCTCGGACGCATGGTGCTAAAAACAAGATCAAAACTAGTTCGCCGCGTCGGCCATGACTGAGACCGTTATGCCGCCTGATATGCTCAAGAACATGAGTGTAAGCCCCATCTCCACCTCGTTTCCGATGATGGGGGTTCGAGAGCTGACAGAAATTCTGATTTTGATTTGATTTTTAGCCCGACTTTGTCGCACCCTTCGTCGCTGCCCTGTGCCACCCTGATGCGCCTGACGCTTCTGGCAAGGTCTTTGAGATTGGTGCTGGCTTCGTTGCTGAGCTTCGATGGGAACGAAGTGACGGTGCTATCTTCAAGACGGATGCTAGCTTCACTCCTTCGGCTGTTAAGCAAAAATGGGCAGAGGTCACTGACTTCTCAAAGCCTTACTAGTACGTGAATGGGTCGTGTCTTCCCGATCTTTGAAGCTCATTTGTGGCATTACTCTCTACTCTCTCTCACTCTAGTCCTGAATCTGTGACCGATGTTGACTCTGCTGTAAGTCTGTTTCGTTTGTTATTTTGTATCGAGAAAGGAGCTGACGTCTGCATATAGGGAAAGCTCGAAACCGCTAAGAAGCTCCCTCCCAACCCCCAGTCATCCCCTGCAGTCCGCTTCGATGGCCAGACTGTTATTATCACTGGTGCAGGTGCAGGTCTTGGACGGGCGTACGCTCTCATGTATGCCAAGCTTGGCGCTAACGTCGTTGTGAACGATCTCAATGAGAAGGGAGCCAACGCCGTTGTTGAGGAGATTACCAAGGGTAAGATGGTTCCCTCATCGTTATCATGACATATTTTAATGGCCTTAATTTATAGCTGGTGGCAAGGCTGCTGCTGCTATCTGCTCGGCTGAGGACGGCGACAAGATTGTCGCTGTCGCTCTCGAAAAGTTCGGTGGTGTCCACGTTCTTGTTGCAAACGCTGGTATCCTCCGAGACAAGTCGTTCCAGTCCATGACCAAGCCTGAGTGGGATATTGTCCTTCAAGTCCACCTCCGGAGTACCTTCAAGTGCGCCAAGGCTGTTTGGCCCATCTTCCAGAAGCAGAAGTATGGTCGCATTGTGAACACTTGCTCGCAAGTCGGCATCTGTATGTTTCGAGTTTTTGTTTATATTGGTTGCAGTTTCGCTTACTAGGATGTGTAGACGGTAACTTCGGCCAGGCCAACTACTCGACCGCAAAGGCTGGTATCATTGGCCTCACTAAGTCTCTCGCTATTGAGGGCAAGAAGTATGGTATCCTTGCCAACGTCATCGCACCCTCCGCTGGTACTGCCATGACCAGCACCGTCTGGTACGTTTCTTCGACATCATTTCATTTCAGTCCCCGAACTGAAAGCTTTCCAATAGGCCCCAAGAGATGGTAGACGCCTTCAAGCCTGACTTCATTGCTCCTATTGTTGGCTACCTCACAAGCAAGGAGAATAATGAAACCACTGGTTCCATCTTTGAAATCTTGGGTGGCTGGGCTGCACAGACCAGATGGCAGCGCACCAACGGACATGGCTTCCCTCACAACAAGCCATTCACACCCGAGGATGTCATTGCCAAGTGGAAGGAAATCACCACCTTCGGTAAGTTTCATTCATTCTGCAGCTTCGTGGCTTGAAGTCCCTGATGATGTTGTTCTTAGACGAGCGTGCAAGATATCCTACGAGCAGCGGTGAATCGTTGGAGCAGGTCATTGCCAACTTCAACAATGTTGAGACCGTCAAGGCCAAATTGTAGATTACCTGTACTGTGCCACCTCGTTGGGTTTAACATGTAGCATTTTGTAGACACTATCATCATCTTTCTGGCTCCTTGCTTGGATTAATACTATTCTTTTGCACCCATTCCTCGTGGAGGTGGTTGACGTACATCAGTTCAAGTTGCCACTAATGAGATCCGTACGCGTTGATCGCGCACATTCATGTGATTGTTCTCAGCTCAAGGAATATCACTGCTTCGACACTCATGTGCGCTGTTTTCAGACTACCTTTCTCTAAACCCCATCATGGTTTCGTTTACCGACCCCAAGGCTTTCGCTGACCCAGAAGACTCTGCCCTCGTCGCTGAGGCTAAGAAGCGCGTCGAACCACCTGTCGAATACAACTACACCGAGGTGTGGGGTATTAGTCCGTCATCGTGGGGTAGAACGCTCATTGAACGCCAATATTGCTTCATTTCATATCCAGCGGGATGTCATTCTCTATAACCTAGGCATTGGAGCCACAGAGCAGGAACTACAGTGGACCTTTGAAGCGCACGACGAATTCGCTGCTTTGCCCACTTTCGGCGTTATCCCTCAGTTCCCGTGCAGCACTAGTATTCCATTGGACTTCCTGCCCAATTTCAATCCTGTGCGTTTTCAACAAGGCTTTCGTAACGTTGGTTGTAGTATTAACGATATGTGTAATAGGCTAAGCTTCTCCATGGTGAGCAGTACTTGAGCATCAAGGCTCCGATTCCGGTCAGCGGTGAGCTTGTCAATGAAGCGAGGTGTGTTATGTCTTCCGGGTATTTCCTTCTGCAGGAATACAAGTTAACCGTCTTTTAGGATATTGGAGGTTCTTGACAAGGGCAAGGCCGCTGCGGTGACCATCATAATCGAGACTCGGGACAAGCACACCGGTCAGCTCATCTTCGAAAACCAGTCCACCGTCTTCATCCGAGGGTCCGGTGGCTTTGGCGGAAAGCGGGTCGGAAAAGGTTTCGTGGTTGAATAATCACCCCCACTATCCATCCATCTTGCTTACCCCGAATCTTTCCACTAGATCGTGGAGCAGCCACTGCCCCCAACGCGCCTCCCAAACGCAACCCTGACGTTGTGGTCGAGGAGAAGACGACCACCTTACAAGCGGCGCTATACAGGTGATTCTTCGGAACGCCCTTTTCCTGCTCATTATTTTATCCTGATGCCTCGTTTGTTCTCTTCCTTGTCAAAAGATTGAGCGGGGACTACAACCCACTCCACGTAAGTGTTCTTGTCCGTGTCGCGGTCCGTCGCTTAACAAGTAATTTCCGAACTTGTTGCAACAGATCCAACCCGAGTTTGCTGCTATCGGCGGGTTCGACAAGCCCATCTTGCACGGGCTTTGCTCCATGGGTATCTCTGCGAAGCACGTCTTGAAAACGTTCGGCCCGTACAAGGATATCAAAGTCCGGTATGTCCTCCACGCATTTCATGCATGCATACTTCCTGATTCATTTCTTTTCATTTCTTTTTTTTCGTTCATATCAAACCACGACTTCGACTTTGACACGACGACTGATCGGGATTCTGCTGTCAATGTAGATTCGCGGGAGTCGTCTACCCAGGAGAAACGATCGTGACGGAGATGTGGAAAGAAGGGAACACGGTCATCTTCCGTACGTCTGGCCTTTTTCCAGATTCCAGGTCCAGTCGTGTACTGAGAGGTTTGTGCCGTTTCAACAACAGGTGTCAAAGTCAAGGAAAGGAACTCGATTGCATTGTCTTCCGCCGCCGTCACCTTGGAAGATTCTTCGAAGGCTAAGCTCTAGAAATCTGATCCTGTCATGATGTTGTATGATGATTTTATCATTCGGAATAGATGGGTTTCGCGTATTTTACGACAAGGAGTCCATAACGGATCGATTAGAAGAAATATTTGAAAGCATAATTATCAGAAGGGGTAGCATTAGCGACATTGTGTGAGTACACCAGAAGGATCAGTGCCTATGGACACGTTAGGATCTGGGATGAACGTGTAAAACTATGACGAGCTGCTTACCTGGATAGAACCAGAAGGTAACAGCAAGGATCACGTAGAGACCTTGAAACATCGGCGTCAATCGCTGTGACACGCGAGGAAGGTAGGAAGTTACATACACATGAGAATAAATCCTTCGAGCCAGTTTGACTTGCCGTCCTGAACCACATAATTTACGGTAAGGACTACGGGCGAAGAAGTTAGCTAACGTAGTAGTCGCCAATTTCGGAGATATGTTTACCTGAAAGGAAAAGAGCAACCGACTCGTAGGGATCGAACAGCAAGGTGAGAGGCTTTCCAAGTATCCAACCTAGTGTTACAACAAACCTGAGTGGGGCAATGATGGTCAGTTGGAACACGCCTTCATCGGGAAGCCATCAGCACTCACGGAATGACGAAGAGTGCAATTTGCTGATAATTGATTAGAAAGGGCTACACGACTCGCATAGGGTAAACGACTCACAATGCTGGATCCAACAGCAACACCCAAAGATAGGGTCAACTTGTCCTTAACCGAGACGGTGACGGCAGTGAGATGTTCTGATTAATGGTTGATAGATCTGTTAGCAAGTGATTTAGAGAGAAAAATGTATCTTGTCCCACCTGCTGCATTTCCGACAATGGGGAGCAAGATCATTCCAACGAACTCCTTACTAAGCTTCCCTGATTCCGTGACTCCCTTGATGGAATCTACCAGCCATTCTGCAGTTACTGCGACAAGCTGGAAAACGAACGCTGAACGTCAACGAAGGTTTCGAGAAAATCGTGGAGCAAGCTAAGAACGTACCACGGTGACAATGACTAGAGCACCGATAGAGACCCATAGATTCATACAAGGTACTTCAATTTCATCCTCTTCTTCAACCGGGCCTTCTTCGTTTGCAGCGGTCGGAGGCGTACTCTTCTCCTTTGAAAAAGGATTCGCTTTGCCGATTTTCCTAGAGAGCCGGGCGAGCTGTTTCTTCTTGTCAGCATGATAATTGGTCGATTTGAAGATGTGATCCCCCGTGTCGGCATAGAGGTTTGAATGTGAAAATAGCTGGAAGAAGAGGTATGCGATATAGACTTTTGATCGTCCGTGTCCGTTAGAATCGCTGAACCATGGTGCATGGAAAAGAGAAGAGCTACTCACTGACTAGTAAGATGATCGCTACGCCGTGGCTAACAGAGAGGATATAGGTGCCCTCTGTCGAGTCATCGAGGTCGGGGACGGAGAAATGGAAAGCTGCTGGAAGCAAGACAGCTATTACGCTAACAGTTAGCAGAGATGAGTTGAGTTGGGTTGCGCCTGGTGTTACTCTCGAATTAGAATCTCCTACTGGAAGGTAAGCCGAAGGCGAAAACCCACTGATTCCAAATCCTTGTTCTGAAAACCGCGTCCCTCCAGCAAAGAAGCACATCCCGAGAACAAGCACTACCAGACGACTTCATCAGCGAAGGCCAAAGTCAACATGGATATGAACTTACAGAGGTTGCTCAGAATGGATCCTACCACTTAATCGTCGAGGATGGGAGTTAGGATACATCATAGAGGGCAGGTAAAAATTCCTTACAGGATGCTTGGACAATACGCAATTCACATTTGACGAGGGCAATTATCTGAAAGAATTGAATAAGTCGACAAATTTGTTAGCTCACAATTGACTTACCGCAACAATAAGTTCGACACTGTTTACCGAAACCGTAAGAACGCAAATCCACGGACATATCGTTAAGAGGCTTACGCATTTCCCTGGTATAGATAGATCAGCGAGGTCTTCGGTCATATAACGTAAATCGTACCAGTGTGGCATTCATCAACCCAGCCAACGTCTGGCCCACCCGCAGTGACAGTTCTTCAGTAGCAAAGCCAAGCAGCTGAAAAATCGGGGTTTCCTGGTGAGCGGCAGT
The DNA here is from genome assembly GCA_027579435.1 of Candolleomyces eurysporus. NCBI lineage: Eukaryota > Fungi > Basidiomycota > Agaricomycetes > Agaricales > Psathyrellaceae > Candolleomyces > Candolleomyces eurysporus. Next base: position 52,986 of record JANBPK010001492.1, read on the forward strand.
CGCCTAGTTTACCATAGAGTCGACATGCTCACTTTGGCTAGCGGTATGATGGCAATAAAAGAAACTGTGGAGCACCGCGTCAGGATGCGAGCTGCGCATTAATAGACACTTCAACTCACAAACGAAAATTAGGGTATCTCTGGCACCAAACGAGTGAGGGAGGGCAAAATTAAGGGCCCACTGGACGAACTGTTAGTCGCTAGCAACAGTTGATAGGTAAAAGACGACGCACAGAAACGGGTATAAAAACAAGCAAGACATTCAGTTCTATCAAAGTTCAAGTTCATTAGACATTCCATTCCCATTCAAAAGCAATAGAAAACGCACTCGAGCAAAGCAAAAACGCCTTGACACTAGCCAAGGCAGTCGGCTCTTCGCCAATCGGTTTTGACGGCGTCATCATCTCCAGCGTTCTCCTCCGAATATCGGATAATCTTGAACTCCTCCTCGGCTGCGCAGTCCTCCCAAGGTCGTCGGTTACAGCTGTCGTTTGCGCAGAGACATATGCATGTCTATCATCTTCCCCGACTCTGGGGGAGTGGAGAGGCGACTCCACAAGCTCTCCTGGGGGGCTGTTGGAGTGGCCTACAGTCGTCGACTCTCTTGAATGGCCATACGATAGGGCTGCAAGATTAACCTCGATCAAAATCCCGTCCTATGCACATAAGGAATACATGCGTTCCCCACCTATAGACATGTCCTTGAGACTGAGCAAGAGGAAAAAGCAGGAGAGAGCAGGGGGAAAAAGAGGTTAGAAGCGTTCAGGTATGTGTACAGCCCCCGAAGCCGAACCGATTATATGCGTGATTTATACTTAGCTCTAGCCCGAATGCTTCGAGGTTGCAAGGTGGCGAAAGCTATTTTAAGAACCGCTGTGTAACGGTTCCTGCGCCATGAATGATTGCGTCCATCGTCATCATCGACCGTTCGACCGGCGTACCTAGACTCCACTGATGGTCTTTCCGTTTCAAAACGAGGACGTCGTCTGCGCACATGCGCCGCTCGACCGAGTGGAATGCAAGAGGCATTCATTCAACACCAGGAGGTCTGGTCTGGGAAGCCGGTCACGCGTGTCGGAAAGCGATAGTTTCCAAGTACGTACGATGTGCTCGACAGCATTGCTATTTCTAGCGTTGCACAGGCTTTGAGAAGCGAGGTCACTGGAAAGAACTGCGCACGGCGGCAGGGCTGAACCATTGTCCATTATTTTCTGTCAGCAGGTACCACTGTGTTCACAGCTACAGCCGTTTGAGGGCGTCCAGAGACTGCAGCCGACCGCAGGAGCACAGGAAATTCAGGGTGCCATTCTCGGAGACGGTGAGACCTCGCCGAGGGAAGGATTGGACGTCGGCCCCACGTAGTCAAGGACATGCGACAGCGTCGAAAGAGGCTCCAAGGAGGTTATGAGAGCGTTCGAGCAGCCGGATTCGGGGGCAAGTCGACTGGGTCCGGCTCCGAGTCACCGACGGTGGCGCCTTCTCTCTGGGGTGGCCAAGGCCAATTACGATGGGTAGGTAATATGCATTGGACGTCGTAGAGCAAATCGGAAGGCAAGAAAGAAAGAACGGAGGGAACCGAGCGGCGAATATTTGTACTCTCGTCATGCCAAGAACTAACACCAGCGCCAAGCGCATTCCAAGAGCATTGCAAAACAGCCATCTCATTTTTTTTTCAGTCGAGGGGACAACCGTAAGTACCAGTAAGCAACGTCAGTAACTAGTCGATGGAGGTGTATGCTACGATGTATATAATGTGTGTATGGCCCGTTAGCGCTAAGTAATAGATAAAAATACAAGGAGGAAAGCGTGCGTCAATGGCAAGTAAACCAAGAAAAAGCGAGATGTGCGAGAGCGAGAGATGAATGAGTAGGGGAGAGATAGATAGCACATACACAGATAAGTTAGATGGTGGATATAGTCAGTACCGTTGCAACCGTGAACACGAAAACCTTTTGTCCCGAAACCTGAGAGAGTAGAGAAAGCGTAAATCATCAAAACGACCACAAAACCAAGACCGAAAGAGAAATAGAGAAGAATTCCAAAGTGCTGCCCGTCGGATGTCGTGCTTTTGCGTGTGCCCGTGATGGCGAGTCGTTACAATTTTGAGGGATAATGTATAGGGTATGAGGGGCGCTTCACCAAGCGTCGTGGTGGTGAAGTGCGTTCTTGAAATTAGTGCAGGACATCACAGCTCGAGCACATCGTCGAGGCCGAGATATTATTCTGGACTCAGCCCTGGTAGGCGAACGAGACGGCTCCATACAAGCCATCCTCGCGGCCGAGCATTCCAAATCCATGGAGAATCTAGAGGAGAAATGGAAGACGCCTTAGTATGATACTTAAAACTTTAACTCAAGAAGCGTAGACTTACCTCCATCTTCCTCGCATGCCAACCAACTCCACTGCTAACATTTCCATTTGCATCGGAGAGCTTCTCCATCTCAACACGGAACGGATGATCAGGAGCAAGATCCCTCCTCAACACTGCACCGCCCTCCGCGGCGACCCACGAGCTGGCCGTATCGACATACCATCCACGGCCGCCCTTGCTGCGGACAATGCGCCAGGAACCGGCCCCTGATCCCAAGTTGCTGAGCATCGTTTTCGAGAGCTCGATAACACGAAGTCGTGTGGGAGCTGGCTTAGGGACAGCTGCCGCCGTGATGCTGAACGTAAAGGGTGGCGTACATAAGGGTCTGATGATATCTGCGTGGAGCGACATGGAAGCTTGTCGGGGTTGAGCGCGATCGAGTTCAGGAGATGTGTTGATCAAAGTCAAGACCTCCACGTTGGGAGCCTTGCCCTTGACAAAGGCAGTGATAGCCTTCAACTCGACGTTGGGAATGTGAGAGAGACCGAGGGATCGGAGTTTAGGGAAGGGTTTCGCTGCGGCAAGGATCTCCTTGGTGAATGGAGCGCTCGACATGTCGAGATAGACGAGCTCGCCATTGACGAAAGCAGGGGCTTCGGTAACAATGGCTCGAAGGTCCTCCTCGGTGAGAGGCGAGACGTAGGTCATATCACCAAAGAGATTGAGCTCAGTGAGCTGCGAGGTGACTGGAGAATCGACCAAGAAGTTCTTGATGCTTTCGCTGGTGAGCTTGATGCATCGAGCCATGGCAAGAGACTCGAGTCGAAGAGTGGGAGAGGCAGCAAGACTGTCAAGGATCTCCGATGTGATGCGAGTACCCGACACGTCAAGATGGGTGAGGTGAGAGAATGCAAGGAGGAACGGTCCCAGGTAGCGGGGCAAGATGGACTTGACACCACGCAAGCCAAGTCGCCTCATACCGGGGAAAGAGATAGGCTCAAAGTGGAGAGCTGCACGAGCCGCGCGGCTACGGCGAGACTCTTCGTCCTCATCTCCGCTAGACTCAGCTTCAGGAGGTAGAAGGTGAGTCGTGACGAATTCAGAAAAGGCATTCACAAAGACTGCGCTAATGCATCCAGTGAAGTCAACAGCCTCCAAATCCTTGCATTCTCTGCGACGCTCTCTGTCCTCTTCCTCAGTTCCGTCCACATCCATCAAGGCGCGACCCCTAGACTGACGTCCTCTTCCACCTGAGGGAGCACCGCGAAGGAACAGCTCGTTGAGAACTGGGAGGGTCAACGCGCCGTCCATATATTCGGTGGCTCCAAAGGCCGTGAGGTTGGGTAGTTCCTATGCAACAAATGTGTTACCACGCTTTGACCAGCGGCTAAAAAAAAATAAATAAAGCATACCTTTAGAACGGCTTGGACTCGGTCACCGGTCACGAAGCGACTGTTGACACCTTCTTCAACCGAACGACGCATTCCGATCGTGCGGAAGTGATTAAAATCAAGATGGCGCACATAGCGTCCAGGGCGAGGGTCATTGGGAGAAGGGACTAGAATATTGCATCATTAATGATGGGAAGACGCAAATAGTGCGCAATGGCACTCACCATACACTCCAGGCGCACGCTGGTCCATGGCGGTTTGGAAAGCGTCGCTGATCGAGCGCACGATTTTCCAGCGTGCGGGGGACTTGCTCTTGGGGCGGAGTCGCCTGGGGCTGGGGTTTCGAGAGGGGATCGGGGACAGCAAGTCGACCGAAATAGCGTCTTCNGGGGAGGTCGAGCTGGGTGTCGATGAAGAGCGACTCTTCGAGGCGGCGGGCCTCTTCCTTTTCGACCTCCGAGGCAGCGGAAGCGATGGCGACATCGGTCGCGGCTTTGATGGTCACGTCCATGACATTGTCGACGGACTCTTCTTCGTAGTTCCAGGCGATCTGATCGACGAGGGCAAGCCATGTGCGAGGGAGCCGAACCTCGAGTCTGTGGTGTGGTGAGATGCAAGTCGGGAGATCGAGTCAAATATGAGGCGCACCTGTGCCACAACCAGGGCTTAGCCGCTGCGTACCATCCGTGATTCAACAGGCAGCAGTTTGCGAGGGTATGGCGACTCTCTGTCTCTGACCAGCTGGCCGGTGGAACAGAGGAGGGTTGGCCGGTGGGGATGCCGTTAGACGAGATTATCGGGTCCAGGGACGACTCCTGGGGCGGGAGGCCGGCCGTGTAGACTTGGGCACAGATGGCATAGAGGATCTCTGGGGGAAATTCAAAGGTAGCTGGAGTGGACATTCAAATAGCGGAGTAGTTTTGGAAGGAGAGGAATTGAGGGAAGCTGGTGGAGCAAGCAAGGAAAGAGGAAAGCCAAGCGGTTTTATATATTCCCCCGCCCCGTTAGTCACTGCCCGGTCTTGCCTTTTCCGGAATGTTTGTCGACAATCTCGAACAAGAAAAAGCCCCGGTGGCCGGATCTTGCGGGTCCCTGGCACAAACGTGTCATAATTTCGCTCCGGGCCTGACGAAAAAACAATTCAAAAAGGCGCAACATCCCTCTGATGGTCTGTTCTCGCTCCCAGCAACACCACATAACATGTCGTCGATTTGTCTGGACGACCCACCACCGGGCCAAGGGTCATGGGATCACCCCGGGCGGCACATGATCGCTAACATATTCGGGCTCGCGGCCTCGCTCCTTGCTCAATACTCGCCAAACTCGCCTCGTTCCCGTGACAAGCAATTGATGTTCCTGGAACTTCATCCTACACTAGCCATTGAACGTTCGCCTCCCTGGATCTTGGTTCTTCCTTACCAGAAAATAGCTGAACCCTGTTTCTCGTCGATCTCGTGGCGCCGATTTCTCTCCTTCATCGAGCTGGTATTTTTGGGAACAGGGTCTCGGATAAATGCCTTCATCACCTGGTGTCCATCTCGACGGCTTTGCAGTTAACCTGGACTGAACATCACTTTTGTCCTGATGTGCCAAGGCCCGAACTTGATCTATTCTTTGGGGGAGGCATGCGATCGCATGGTACTAGCCCATCTATCCGTAACCCTTGGCTGGCTTACCTCGGATCGCCTTCTCATGCTCCCAAGTCAGACAGCTTCTGCGAACACGCCCACGCGTCAATAATAACCCTGGTATNAAACGCCNAAAATATCACGCCAAAAACTCCTCATACAGAGTAAGTATAGTCTCCCTTACCGTGGACCAACGGAAATGACCCGTCAACTTCGCCTCTTCCCATGCACACTCCCTTTTTCCATCAAACACCCGGCAAACACACTTGCTCTTTACGCGACCCCAGCGGGCGTCTCTCTCGGCTGCGCGATACGCGTGTATTATTCCAGGCTCGAGGACGCTTAGATCTCATGTGGTTTCCAATCAAATTGGTACGTTCTTCGCCATACTGACGCCTTCTCGACCACCAGGCGCTACGCACCTTCCTGAAGCTTCCTAGGTCCTCCAAAAGCTAGTGACCTCACCCCCCCCTGATGATCACACCGAGTGGCACCCATAGGCATCGATTCACATTGGTTTAATTCTTTGCCGTTGGATCCATCCATAGGTTGGCTTATAGACTACCCCGCACCAATAGGCAGCTCCGCTGTCAAACATACCCCACAGCCTCCGCCGCCCAATCCGCCGCACTCAACAGGCTCCGTTGGCCTAGGATGGTAGAAAACGGATCTAGATCGTCTTTCACCTCTGCTGAGACGTGCTCGTATGTCACAGTGGACCCGTGACCTCTTTCTTCCCCAACATGAATAGGCTTGGTATTGCTGATGGACGTGTACATCTACTGCGAGGGTCTCCCCCTCGCCTACGCCCTTCTCGCCTTCACACGATCCTACCACGGTGAGGTTGAAGGTAAGCAAGGAACCTTTCCGCGTTCATACGACTGAAACGTTCAACTACAGCTGTTGTATTTTTTCTCGGAACTGGGATGCACGTTCGATGTACTAGGCTTTGGGCGTCTCCACGGCAAGACCAATTTAAATTCCGTGGCATCTCCGGACCGTATGAACTGAATTGAATGTACCTGTCCAAGTCAGTTTTTGGTTCCACCTTTGTCGACGTCGGCCAAGACGTCTATTCCGACGTCAGTGGATAGACCTCACATGAGAACCCCATGTAATCCCGAGTGGATGGGATGACAAGCTTTCGTAGTCATCGATCATCTCCAACTTTGCGTTTCGTTTCGTTAGGTTCCGTCCGTGTGTTCGACCGTCCGTTTGTCCGCCCGCCCTGCATTCTGGAGCTTGAAACGCTCCGACCGCGCTGCTGCATTATGGAGGCTGCATTCGTCATTACGCCGCTGCAGTCGCTTAGATTTTTATGTCAGGTGCTTCTCAAGGTGCGATTCAATCCTTCTGGTTTATATATACACTCAAACTGCCGACTGCCGACAAAATGAAGCTTGGCAGAAAGTTATTCAAGAACTACGGGCAGNAAAAATTGGTACTCATCGTCAACAGCATGCTCTACCTCTAGTACCTCCATGGACATCAGCACAACGAATTCCATCCTTGCGTCGATGTCGGACGGTCGCCATCGGAACCTTCGGCCGGAAAACTCGAAGTGGCGTCGCCGCGCCATCACAGATTGAACTCGTACGTGTGTATAATTGACATAGCCATCGGTCCTTGCATAGCGATGCCGGACTACAAGGGAGGCCTCGACTGACTACAAAATCACAGGAAATAAACCCTGTGACTTTCAAACGGAACATAGAGACTTATTCCCATTTTAGCAGGATCTGCAGGTATATAAGCTGGACACACGCAAAAGAAAGACCCTTGCAAGTACCCGCGAAAGACCAACGCTATTCGGCTCCCTAAAACTTCGACTTCGGTCGTCCCATTAATCAAAGCCTTACCACCAAAAATTCTAAAAGGCAGCTTCCACGTTCGCCAAGCCTCCTGCGCACTTTCATCATCATCATTTGAGAAGATGAATGTTCACAGTCAAACTTGGCCTGACGCAAAACCCTGACCAACCGTGATCGGTTGGTCGATCAAGGGTCCTGGTGGATCCCTGAAGCCATCGAAATCTGGACTCTTTTTTTCGCAAATAGCATTTCTTCACCAATCACGAATGCCGAGGGGTTACGCGTTACATACTCACGAGATAGTTCCCAAGAAGCTGACGGTAATGAAAGAGGAGATCTCGGCGAAACGTAGTAGGTTCTGTCTTATTTTTGTTTCAAGCATGCAAAGTCAGGAAGTACAAACAACAAGGATCTATTGGCCATTGGACAGACATGTGTGTAATGGGGTGCAATCTAAAATAACCAGCAATCGGCGCGTCGAACGCAGCCCCTTGCGGTCTCGAGAACTTTGGGAAATGGAGGGGGATATTATTAGAGCACGAACCGGAAACGCAGTTCTTCCGTGGACGTCGAGCGTAGAGACGGAGACACCCAGTAGGAAGGCATAGCCCAAGGAAAACAAACCGAAGCTGTCGCGCAGTCAGTGAATCACGGGCGAACGTAATACTCGTACTGCTGGAACATCCAGATAAGCGAGGTAGCTGATAGGTTCGGGCTCTGAGTAAAAAAAGATTGTTGCGAGTTGACTGGAGGAATTATCACGTACTGGAGACTATACAAGGGCTCAGAACGCCCGCGTTGATCTTCGCACTTTTGAAGATGAGCAACTCGGAGGAGAAATGCCCGAATGCGATGAGGTAAGTGAACAGGGCCATATCATACAGTCTAAAGGAAGAAGCCTCTGGGTGAGTCGGAGGTTTGGAACTCCAGTACGGAGGTCACGTACGCTTTGTTGTTGATGTTGTAGGCGGCGTAGAAACGTACGACAGCCGAGGTGAGCGTCCATACGGCAAACGTCCTGGCCTGAAGCGGCGTCACTGAAGGAGAAAGAACCTTTGAATTGGACGCAGTCATGTGGAGGTGGAGAGCGCGCACCGACGGCCGTCTTGTCATATATTCTTTTGGTGAGTTTGAGCGTTAGGAAGTTTTGAAGCGAATTGAAGACTGCGGTAGTTGCAACGAGCAGCTGCCAGTATCCGAGCCAGCCATCGGACTGGGGAAGGTCTAGAACACGTTGAGCGACAATATGACGCGTCCTGACGGCGACTTACAAGGAATAATGCGGTCGAGCATGGGGAAGATAGAGGAGAGAATGTAATAGGACGTGGCAACCATGGATCGTCTATGCCTGGAGTGTGCCTGGTGATGGGATTTGTCATCAAATGTAATAATTGCTAACAAAAGGGCCCCGAAATTCAGGAACGCGAGAGGGGGAGGAAGTTTGGAGCTTGCCAGTTGGCGCTGTCGTCGTCGTTGTTACGGGATGCAATGGCGGCTTTGCTTCAGACAACGATGAGCGTCGACGAGGATGTGCGCAGACCGCCGTCCATACGCTCCGTCACCTCAAATATCAGCGTGGCAAGCGGCGTCAGTCTCACGCGAAAAGCCAGAATAAGGCCACGCTCCCGCACCGTCACAGGCGCAAGCTCGACGCGGCCTGAATTCGGCTCAGAGCTTCCCTACCTCGACAAGCAGCTCAGCCAGGAACCCGAACCTCTCCCCCTGCCTCCAGAGCTGCCCCCAATGCCGCCAGCTCGTCAGCTCAACGTGCCCCTCGACGGCCACAGCTCCGCCACGCCGAGCTCCCAGAGCACAGACCTGGCCGCGGCGGAATCGACCTTCGTGAACCCGCAGTTTTCGCCGGTTCTTGGCGCGATGGTACGCGTTTGCAGCCTGCGTTAGAGCGCTACTAAACACTAACCTGTTTGACGCGAACAGCCAACAAAAGCTAGTCTTACACCGAAATCAAGTCTCCCCGTCCGTACTCGCTACCAGCAGCCACCCTCCGCCTTCTCTCGCGATCCTTCCCTGGTGCCCAATGTCCGCGATTCAGTGTCCACCCAGCAGTCGGCAACATCTTCATCGCTTTACCCCCTATCGTCCTCAACGGCCTCTGCCCCGGAATCGCCACCATCACCTCGATCCCTGACGGAACAGTTCGACCACCTCGACCCCGTTCACTTTGACGCAGAGACCGATGGCGGACCAGAGTTTGACAGCGACGATGTAGCTTATCGTCTTCAGCTTCTGGTCAAAAATAACTACTTTCTCCCTCCGGCACACTCGAAACCGTCGCCGTCTGATTTCGCAGCAATTGCTGCCAGCTCTGGCCAGAAGAAACCGTCCAAGTCGTCGGCCCCCGCTTTCCTGGACCTCTTCCGAGTAGTGAAGCCCAAATCAAAACCTACAACTCCCACTGGGTCTCCTCATTTCGATGCCCCAGCACCCATGCTGAGGGCGACCTCGGATTCTATAACCGACCCACATCCGGCGAGACAGCAGCAGCCAAGAACATCGTCGCAACTTCCTCGCAATGCGGCGAGGCCGGCGTCGAAAGGGAGGGTGGTGGTTGTGAGGGAAAAGATGGGAGATATTGCGGTAGCGGCTAAGCAAGCCGAACAAGACTTGAAAAATAAAGGCGTTCGACTTGACCAAATCCCCCAACCGGCCAACCAGGACATCCTAGACGATGTTATCGATCCAACCGACGCAGTCGACATTCCGTTGCCTTCTGCTTCTTATCCGTTCGCGGTACAAGCATCTGCTTTGCATGGGCTGGGAGTGCAAGATTCGTTAGGTGCTGATGTCCTGGCCGACCGATTGCCGCCACCGAAGAGCCCCAATCCGTCTGGAAATTATGAACTAGATATCGACTGGAGGAAGGCTTTGTTGCACCAAGCCGTTCATCATTCCCTCGACAACACCCCGGATGCTTCAACGTTCTCTCATGCCGTTGACGTCTCGACCCCTATTCCATCTCCGAGATTGAGGTCCAAATCTGCCGNCCCCGTCCCCGTCCCCATTCGCCGGACAGCTATTCGGAGGGCGCAATGGTGCTCCTATCCCCGCACTTCCTGTTCTAACGAGGTCATCACAAGACAGACCAAGGGCAAAACTGCCTTTGCCGTTGAACGGAACTCCAAGAGCTACTGCTCTGGATACCTCCGGCGAATCAAGAACCTCTAGCTGGCTCCCTGCTCGAGTGAACACTCCATGCGAGCCTCTCACTCCACTGACCCCTCCACCACGCCGGCAACTTGTGGGCGCTCTTTTCCAATCTATTTCTCAGACCGATCTTGGAACACCCGAGAGTGAACCACGAGAACAGCAACGATCCCAGAGTAGTGCATCTCATCACGCCTTGCGACGGGCAAAATCTTCACCAATGTTAGCGGATTCCGAGCCCCTCTCGAGGCGTACCTTCGCCATGACACCACCTCCGCCCATCCCTCCCTCCGCCACAGGATCCCGGGTCGTGTCAACAAGGACTACAATGTCCTTTGAGACTGTTCGAGATCATTTCGATACCGCCACGACATCTGAGTCGGTGTACTCCGATGACTTCGTTTACGAAGATAGCATCGCTCGTCACTCGCTCACACTCTCAGCAGTAGTCGGCCGGCCGTCTCTTTCTGCGTATTCGCAAGATTCCCTTTCGTCACCCACGACATCTGCGTTCCAAGAGATGCTCAATCGGCCAACTAGCTACCAGTCAGCGTCTTCCTCAAGTAATCCTAATTCCAGGTCCCGTTCCAACACCGAACAGCGTGCTCCCTACGAGACGCACCCAGGTTTCCCTCGTGAATCAGCGCTATCTCCCCCTCCCCGAATGTCATCTTCCCTCGCTCATGTTGCCCTCCCGCCTCCGCCACGACCTCGGCGGCTCGTACGCCCCGTGTCCATTGATTCCATCGATTCGACCGAACCTGGCTCTCCCACTCTTGACGGTGATGATACACTCCAGTTGAACGAGCCTGAACCCACCACCCCTCCTGTACCCGTTATGGAATTGCGAGGTCATGGTTTGTCCCTCGACATTCCAAGACACCACATCCCTCCATCAATTCGCTCCGCGCCTACCTCTTTCTCTCCTCCCTCCTTCTTCGACACCATCCAAGCTCAGCCTAACGCCATGGACGATTTGGACGAGTCGTCAGATGAAGATGATGATGACGATGTTGTTGATGAAATGCGGCATCACCCACTACCACTTCCGCCTCTCCACTCCCTGCCTGATACCAGCAGGACAAGGACGACTTCGGTAGCCTCTGCCCCTGTTCCGCGGCCCGCCTTGATGAAGTTTGGGAACCACTCGACGCCTTATGTGAGTGGTGGGGGGGGCTGAGCATAAATCCAATATCGCTGGGAAGACGCCGGTTGGGAACGTGGCCCCCAAGGCTCCGTTCTTCACAGAGAGAAAGGCGGATGGGGACCATAGTCCTCCTTCGTCGGCGTACGATTTCTACCGGTATGCGCAGGGCAACCCTCCTCCTAATGCAGCATCGCTTGCAGCCCCCTCGCCCTCGACATCACGGACGAGTCTCGGTGATTCGCAGCCTGGGAGGCCGTCGTTTAGTGGGACAGTGGTGTCCGTGAGCTCGCAGAAGGCGCAGGAGTCGATGAAGAAGCTGGATGGGATGTTGCTGCAGCATATGGAGGCCGAAAAGGATACGATTAAGAGGATTGCGACCTCGATGAAGCAGTCGTCTCTGACTGGGCATGGGGAGGGTGCGGTTGGCGGTGGGTTGTCGCAGCAGGCGAATGCGAGTCAAGTTTCAGTTAATTCGATACCATCTTCAACTTAGTGAAAGAATTTTTTTTTTTCTTTCCTTTCTTTTTTGTAATGATACCATAATGACTACTACTACTAACTGACATTTTTCCATCCTCTTTGGCTTTCAGTCTTACAAGCACAGATATATCATCCTTTTGACCGATCTACAACATTTAGCTATCATCTTCCGTCTTCATCTCCACCATTATCNTTTTTTTTTCTTTCTTCCGTCTCGCCCACTCTATACTTGTACTCCACATATATTTCTCGCTTTCTCCACTATCTAGCTCGGTCGCTTTCTTGATTTATCTCATGATCTGCTTTCATCGGACTCACCTTGCGCTGTGCGTGATTGACGTCTCGGTTCTAACTTCATTCTGCCTCCTGTTCTGTTCACCTCAGTCTATTGGGAAGTTGCTGTAGTCAGACTATTTGGACATGTAGGTTGGTTCTCCCCTGTAACATCTCACTCCTGCAACAAAAACGAAAACATGCTTTTACAATCTACCAAACAAAATCCGGGTCTGTTTACAGAATCGTCGAAGATATGTAAAGCTCAAAGAGGTACATGGGTTATTATGGTTCGCATAATAGACGTCAGCCTAGAAACAGGGTAGGGAATGAAGGGAATAAGAAAGCAGAATAGTAAGTAGTACGGTGGGCGTTGTGCAGAAAGCATGACAAAGTCCCGAGTTATGGATAGTAACTAGACGGGACAGTATCCGTGTGCACGGAATCGAGATTCCCAGTATCCATATCAGACGATTGCATATAGTCTGGAGGCCAATACATTGGGAACATATCCTGTATTTCCCTTACCCACACCCGCCTCGTACGAGGGCCATTGCCACTGGTATCTGGATTCGGAAAGCGATTCGTGAAGAGATCTCCCGAGAAACCTTGGGGTTTCAGATCTCGCGGATGTGCATGTACACTTTCCTTCACTGGAACCTCCCACACAGTTGGTACAAATTGCAAAGCCGATGGTGGGAGACGAATGGTGTTTAATTCTGGCCAATAGTCGATGCATTCTTGTACCAGCTGCTTTGAAGCCGCCTGGTCTCCAAGGCCAGTGGTAATGCCAAGTGTGAGCTCTTGGAGCTGCGGCCACGACGAGAATCGTCGTATATCTGGATCCATTCTTAAAGTCTTCAAGATTCGCTCTCCTGAATCTTCGACAGTTGCCGATATACAGAGGTGCGCGATGTTGGCGGTAGCGCGGAACAGGCGTTCGATTGTGCGCGATCCCGACGTGACCTGCTCTCCGTGGTAGTGGTGGACGATGCCGCTGAGGGAGAGGGATTTCAGGCTGGGAAAAACGTAACCCAAATCAACCTGTCCCAAGACAAGAGGAAATTCAGGCGTTTTCAGAGTGACCGTAAAAATTGTGATGGTTTCGAGGAGGGGGGCAGAGACGTCGTTTAGGAGGAAGAATAACGGGGAGGAGGGAAGTTGGCCGAAACGCATGTACAGAGGCGGGGGAGTGCGTCCAAAACGGACGTGTTTCAATTGGTTTGCATTGATTCGCCGCAGGAGGTGACCGGAATCCGGGTTTGTGATGGCGATGTCCCATAATGAAAATGTTTCGATGAAGGGGAGCGATAACACTTGTTCAAATAAAAACCAAAGAAGAATCAATTCTAGCCTTGGTACGCCGGCTTCTAGGGAGAAGTGAACCAGGTTATTGACAGGAGGCCGGAACCTTCCCCAAGCTGGGGAGTCCAGCTTCAAAAACTTGATGTTTGGTGGACCTTCATTGAGTATCTTGGGGTCCCAGTGAGTTTGTTCGAGGTACCTTATTTCGTTGTTATTATGGTATTGGCCAGTGAGCACCTCGAAGTGTTCCAGGCGTGGAGCCGACACTCCAGTGAGTGCTCGGTGGAAGGGGGTAACGAAGTTGACGCCATCCGAGAGCAGAACGAAGCGCCTCAACCGATAAAGGTTGGGAACCACGAGATTCAACATATCCATGGCGGTGGGGTCTTCCACCGTGACTAGGACTCCATGTCTTCGATTTGTGCA
>JANBPK010001493.1:0-61356 GCA_027579435.1 Candolleomyces eurysporus
CAAGGGACACAGGCAGCCAACACCATGTCAGCCAGGCTCCCATGGCTGCATTCATAGCAACCACTCACAATCTGCAAGAGACAAAGGCAGCCAACACCATGTCAGCCAGGCTCCCTCAGCTGCATTCAGAGCAACCACTCACGTCCTGTAAGAGACAAAGGCAGTCAACAAAATATTTGCCAATCYTTTTTTCACAGCCTCAAAATAAATCCCTCACCTTCTAAAGAGAGAACGGTACACAATGAAGTCAGCCAGAGTCCCACTACACTCTTGAAGGGAATGGATAATGCACAAAGCATACCCATCATTACAACTAGGCATACGCTTGGAGGCCCCTACCTTATCAGCAATAATTTCCCTCTGCTTTGTATAAGGTCCAGTTCCTTGTCTCATAATCCAAGGACATACCAATATCTATGGCCCACATGTTTGGCTCTTGCTCAGTAACAGCCTCAGCTTGTAGTAGTCGTGTTGACAAACCCACATTCTAGGTTGTCATTAGCATGACCCACCATTATGCAACTGTACAGTGCACAGACTCACCTTTTGTTTTTTGGAAAGCAATGTGTCATTTATCACATCTGCCATCAAGCCCAACTCTATGACACAACTTACATACTGTTCCAGATAAGTTGTAAGGCACGATGTTTATTTGCATACCAACATGAAGTACGTACAGGCTGCAAGCAGAGAGTTTATATTATATTATCAATGTCAATGTTGCTGCTCTGCCTGTTTAAGGGGACCATGACATACTATCTGTTCTATATCAGGAAGGGCTATCATTCCAAAAAATCTCCAAGGCACTCACAGACTATGGCCATCACTGTTTTAGAACTCAGCAGCAAACAATTCTTAAACACAAACTCCCTGATGATATAAGGCCCACAGGTTGATGTGACTAAGGACAGGCACATTTACAAATACTGCGGCTTACAATTATCTTCACAAAAGGTCAGTAAGCGGCCAATGGACAGGCACTTGCACATCTTAGCTCACCTTCTCGAGGTCGCTGACCCTCTTCTCCTGTATGTCACTCATGTTGCTATGCTTTAGTCTAAAGTTGATCTTGAGTGGATTTGGATGGACAGAGGAGAAGGATTTGACCTGGATGAAGAATCTGAGACTGTGGTGATGGGAGAGAAGAGAGAAGGGTGAGCTTCGAGTGGATCAACTCGTTTATGATAAGCTCACGCCGCGTGTGCATCCATCATATATAGTTTGCCCAATCTGGTGATCAATCTCTGTTTTGACTGTCCACACCAGATTCATCAACGTTTTCAGGTCTCGTTCACTCAGGCTGCCTGCCACACCCACCTCTCGCACAAGCAATGCTTTCTCCGTCAAGCAACCTCTCCAGCCTCTTTTCAATCATTCTCCGTCGCTCGAGCTGGCTGTCCCTCCGCTTCGTTCCTTCCGTTCTGCCAGTGCCGACGAGATCTCTAAGGCTCAGCGACTGTCAAGGGCAAAAATGAGCTCCACCAGGCGCACGAAGCGGACCGAGCAGAGCTGTCAGTATTGTGAGCAAAGTGATGCTCTTCCTGTCGTATTGAATATGGTGTGGTGGTGAGCAAAGCGCTTGCCTATCATTTCAATGTAATCGGACTTACCCGATGTACCGCCTACAAAGTTCGAAATCAAACGAAAACCTAAATCAACGAAGACCGGAGAGAGTCCTGGGCAAAGTATGAGGTCGGGACAACATTGTCATAGCAAATAGATTGGCTAGCCACTTTCTCACCTTCTCCGCCGACTCCCTCCTGCTCCCTGTCTCCCTCTCTCTCGAGGATTCGAGCCTTATCCCACCTCAGAAAGTCGAAAGGAGCCAAATCAGCGTGCTTGGAGCTCGAGCTCGATCGTCGACGTGGGTGGCAGCATCAACGCGGGTTATGCTGAAGGGTTGACAAGGCGAACTGCCTGACTGGCGATGACGAGGGTAGCGAATATATGAACACAGCGAGTTCNTTTTTTGTAGTCTTTTGGACGTCTTGCTCATGTCTTAGCACGAAACAGTGTTCTTTTTGGCCGACCATTGCCTATGCAATCACCGCAACGCCAGGACTCAGGGCTTTCGCTCGCTTCACAAGCCACTGCCGGATGGTGCTTCTCCCCGACTCCTCCTCTTCCCGTCTGCCAAGGGAGAGAATCCAAGGTCCTATGGAGGAAAGGTATGTCTATTCAAATTCGTATCGAAACGCGTGAAGTTTAAAAGCGCTGATAACTTGGACCTATTTCTTTAGGCTGACGGTTAGTGACGGCTCCACTGGTAACTTGTTGGAAAGACTGACGTCCCATACCCCAGCCGCATCCCTCCTGCCAGCTGTTCCTGAGTCTTGGCCCCGTCACAGGGTATCGGTTCGCATTGACTGGCATATTCGTAGCTACTCAGACGAAGGAACGAGGTTCGAGTTCGAGACTACAACAATAAAAGGTCAGTACATGAATAACATCTCCTCAAACACTTCATTGGGCTGACCCTTCTCCATGTTAGCACATCTCGGTCCCCTTCAACCTAGCCAAACTCGCAATTCGAGCACGTTGTACCATCTTCCAGCCTCTACCTGAACGTCGCTATGACTTGAAGACGCCGGTCCCATGACTCGAGGGTGTCGCTATCTCAGTTGAAAATTGTTGTATTGTGTTATTGAACGAGACCGACATGCACCCTGTCCAATCCGCGTGGCTTCGAAGCCTTGATTATAAAAAGGTCAGTAAACAGCATCGTATGCTATACAATTACTGTCTGACCTTTGTCTTGGATGTTCTAAGTCTTGTCGCACGTGGCACGGAAGTCTGCGAAGCAGCGGACCAGCATTGGTCGAAGACNGGGGGCCAGCCAGCTGGGGAGTTGCGGAAGACTGGAGCAGGAGACCGGTGGCGGGGCACGTGTAGTACTCGAGTGCATATTGAGGTGGATTGTGAGGTCGACGAGTGCTGAGAATTGAGCCGCAGTGAATCGAAGGAGGGTGGGGTCCGACAAACAGGAACCGAATAGAAGCATTGAACACTGACATGTACTGTATCGAATGAAAAGATGACAAGGCACCTTGGAGAGGCGCGTACGCCTCGAGGACATCCAAACTGCTGAAACCCGCGAGATTAAAATCGGTCAGAATCCACGCCTTTCTCTCTCTCTGTGAGTGTTATATATCACAGAATGCTCAGTGACCCTCGTGTTCAAGTTCCCCACAAACAGTCCCCTCCAGACTCAAGCATGTCCTTCGCGAACTGCACTCTGCCCATTGATCCAAATCCCGACATATCTGGCATCGGTGTTCGCGTAGCGATCTATGCGCAAGCGATCCTTACCCTCGTTCAGCCCGTCCTCGCCGCACTCGACAAGTATATCAGCGAAGAAGAGTTGGCCAGCTTGCACATGCTGTACCTTGGAATCCTGATGCCTGGCTGCGCCCTGCTGCTGTGTGCAGTGATTCAAACCTTGACAGACGGGCTGTCGGTCTACCATGCCATCATCGTCCTCAATCTCAGTTGGATCAACAACACCAGCGCGTTGATCTTTTTCCAGTTTGCGTTCATCGCAGATATGAAGCTGAAGAAGGGGCGTGAGCTTAGAAGGAAGGTTGGGGAGCTGGTGGACCTCTTAATCAAGTCGTTGGCCCCAGACGTCAGAAAGAATTTAGCAGAGGGGGAGGGAGCGGAGAGGGAAGCAGCGGATAGGGCAGTGAAGAGGGCAGCGGATAGGGCAAAGAGACTGACAGTCGTGCTCAAAGCTGTCCTGAAGACACACAAGGACACGACCCAGGAAAAGGAGAGGCTGAAACAGGAGAATCATGGCGACGAGCAGATCGATCCGGTCAGAAATAGGATCAGGGAGGAGGTTGAAGGGAGCAGAGATATATTGCAGGACGTGATTCAGAGTCTAACAGCACTCAGGGTGGCTGGGGACAATCTGGGTGACAAGGGTGCAGAGCTAACGGAGGTTGTCAACGCAATGACGGAACGGCTTGAAGACCCTCGGTTTGGGAGGGCTCTGGGGCGCGAGGAGCTTACGCGCAGACGCCACTGGGTTCGAAGATGGGCCTGGATACTGGGCGGGCCGTCGGATTTGGTGTACCTCCTTGAGCGGGATTTTGCCATGGCCGCCGTGACAGTTTTTCACCTCACATTCTTTTCCGCTTTCGCCACCTGGTTCTGGTTCACGATCGCCCAGCGCAACGATTATTGTGACCAACTCACGACTCACGGCATCATATTTGTCTCCATTCCAATTACCTCCAAATCCCTCCGCATCTTCTCCATCGTATGCTATATCGTCTGCACAATTCCCTTCTTGAACGTGCTGATTTTCGGCTATTTGGAGCTGATCGTCGTCCAACTTATCTGTCTCTTTCGATGGTGGCTTCGCCGTCAACGGGGGGACTCCGAGTCAAAACGACCAGCTCTAAAGCCGGGCACTTTCCTCGCAGAGTCGACCGGCCGCACGGTCTTGTACTGTTTCGTCGGCTTGACTCTCGTGCTGCAGATCTACTTCATCGTCTCCAACGAGTTGACCATCAGCTTCAACGCCCACCTACTGAAAAAGGAAGACCAGGGTGCCAATGAGGAAGCCGAGTGGACGTTCGGACAGACCCTCGCCATTGCCCTGATTGTCGTTCCGTTGATTCAAGTCTGGAACGATGTGCGCAAACCGGAGAATCAGAAGGTTTTCGCAGAGAATTGGAAATCTTTCAAAAAATGGCTCAGAGAACTTCCAAGGAGGACCGATGGTACAACGCCGGCAGGGGGTTCACCGGCCGAACTACGGGTTTAACTTATTCAATCTTACAGTACTAGTCAGTTTCCACATGGCATATACGCGCGACGCACGTATCGACTTTTCCTTAGGGTACCGATTGGTAGTACGTATCTATTAGCTCCCCCCCCAGCCGGTGCCCATTTCTGATCTGCAGCGCTTGTATTTACTTGAGTTTAAATAGGCATATTTAACGACGATCTCTGGCCTGCCGATTGGTTTTTGGGACTGAGCCTAGACCTTACACAACCTGCAGGGCTCACGATATTCCCAGTGCAACACACCAGCCAGTCCATTCGTAGCTTCAATGCTTGTCCTGCTAACAATCTCAGCGGTAGGGGCATTCTCTGGTTCCAAGCGCACGAATAGATTTGAAAATGGCCAACTATAAATTCCTCCACGTCGCTGAAGCTACATCTTTGACAGGTACCATACCGAATCGGTATGCGAACGATGCTGAATTTCTCCTGGGAGTACGTGTTAAACAGGAATGAGCAGACAGCGTTGCAGTGAGACTAGCCCCGCTTCGAGTTCTGCCAGGTGGCCATTGCACATGGGACTCAAAATATGCCAACGGCCTATCCCGTTGTTCGAAAACTGCTACGAAAGGGTTTGAATAAGAGGGAATATGGATCACATGGGGGGAGACGACAACACGAGCATCCTCCACTGCTGTAACACTACCGACAACACTACTTTGAGGATGCCAAGAGTTGACCACCGTATTCAGAGTCTTCTTATCTAGTACATATCTGCAGCGTCTGTTTTAGAGTTGAGCAAGTCTCTGAATGTGAATATGGGAGAAATGTACCGAGATATTTCCTGCGGAGATTTCCCTGCGTACAAGAGCCCCGCCCTTCCCCGTTGAACCTGTTGTATCGACTGCTGGAAACTTGGAGTCAGGCCGAGGATAGCGGCTGCGGCATCGAAGAACTTGCGAGCCAACGATAAGAGACGCAGTACATGAGCCATTTGGAATGGTGTGACCCGTTGGCGGACGACATTTATGTGGGAGTACTAAATCTTCGTGTATGTCGGCGAAGAGATTGCAGTCCGCACAATACTCGGTGTCATCGCCTGAGCAGAGACCCGCCAGAGGTGGCCGAAGATTGGTGTCCAGCAATCGGATCCCGAGGCAGACTGTAGGGCCGGAGAATAGGGTGAGCGGCATATCAAGGGATTGCGGCGAGAAGATAGAGCTGCCGAAAGAATGAACGAATGTGGATTGGACGGTGAAATGCAGGGCGTCAGACAATCAGAGTATGAGGAAGGTGGGGGTATTCGAAAGCCCTTGACCTGTTCCGCCCGAGGCTGCGCCTCAATCGAATTTATTGGGTGAATCCACGGAGTGAGGGAGTATATTTTTGTAAATACGGCAAGAGTGGCCTCCTCAAAGTTGTGAGCAAGGTCGTTGCATGGCGGCGAGAGCTTGGGAACGTGAGAACAGCGACAGGCGGAAAGTTGGCACAGCGTCCTCTCAGCATGGCCACCATTATACGACCCGGCAGGCCAACAACAAAATTGTTCAGGCCTGAATATCTCGGGTCGCCAACCCTTCAGCTCGTCACTTTCCATCCCACAATCGACTGTCGATATCTTCACCGACGGACATGTCGTAGGGATCCTCACCAACGTAAATCCCTCATTTACTCTTACTCTCGGTTATCAGCTTAACTTTCCCTGCAGCGTCCATTCTCTGTCCAAATTCAAGCACCTGCTCGACGAGATGCGCCAGGAGCTCCAGGAAACACGCGAACAAGTTCAAATCCGCCCCAGGGCTCTTCCCGCGCGAACATGAATAGCAAGCCATCCAACGCGCTCTGGAGGTGAGCCATCGTTCACGGTCTTGTTCGGCGCGCCGAGCGTTGGGAAGGTGTGTCATACACGTTCACGTTGACCTCATTGCACTCCGATTGACAACATTGCAGACTGCACTCCTTCGCGAGACCCCTCGCATCCACGTTACCACATGCTGCATTTCGATCTTCGCGTCGCTGGGTTTGCCGATATAGAGAGCCTCCGCATTCAGAAGGAAGGTAACTTCGAAGAGCTTGCCAGGAAAGGCGGGTGGTACGAGGAAGACTCGACGGAGCCGGTGAAGCTGAGCGACTCGGAGATTCAAGCGGATGGCTGGGATACGTTTGAGGCTGAAGCCTTGGCCTTCAAGGACGAGAGCATCAACATTCAACGTCGAGCTCGTGGGCCTGATGGAGAAAGCCTCAAGTATGAAGTCCGACCCAGCGACATCGCTCGCCTGATGGAGCTCTTCCAGAGCTCTTTGTTACGCTACCGAAAGTGTTTGTGCCAGGAAGCTCGAGCAGCAAGGCTGAGCACCGGCGCCAGGCCTCGGAGGACACCGCAGTCGCTGGATCCGGCTCTCAATTAGGTTCTTCGCGCAAGCGTTGGTTCCTCTCTTCGCGAAGGCACGAACGATATGTTTCGCCTCAACCTGAACGCGACAAACCCGACAATGTTATTGAAGAAGAGCGAAAGAAAAAGCGGGTCAAGCGGGTATCTGTAAGTCTTAGTCGAGCTCTGAAGCGGAGATGAAGTTCATGTTTCAATTCACAGGTCCTGTTCTTCGACGAGGCCCACAAACTGTGAGTTGATCAAACATTGGGTGTCGAGATAATACCAACTCATTCCTTCTAGTCCTCACCTAATTCCTTCTTCTCAAACCATGCAAACACTCTTGGACCCTACCCTCGTCCTTACCAAGCAAGACCGCCTTTGCCCCGTCGCTCACGCCACTTCTAACCCGTCCTACCAAACATGTCCACGGAAGCAAACCGAACATCCTTGCACCCCAGCATTGGCGCTGCGGGTTTCAGAATGTACCAAGCTACCAGTGCCAACGGGACGCAGCAGAGCCTCCACCACGCCGCTATGATGCATATGGGAATGGGGATCACAGTCAGCCCACCCATCGCTTCGTTCACGCCCTACGAGGGAGTTGGGACGGCCCCGGAGTTCTCGCCGATGCAGCCATGCCGAGGCTTGCGAGTGGTGGTTTGACGAGAACTTGGAGCTAGGGCAGTTGACGGGATGATTAGAGGCAAGGTGGTTGATGTCAAGTGGACGGATGGGATCCCTGGAGCCGTCGATGAGAGTCGGAGGCCTGTTAGCATGGCTGTAAACAACCCCGGTTCTCGGGTTGGGAACGACAGTAATTATGGCTTCCAGGCGCAAGGTGAAGCGAGCTCTTCGATGATGCCTCCGCACCCACCGTCTATTCAGCAGCAGCCTCAGGTATCGATGGGACCGTCGATCAGTGGAACAGGGACGGGGATCTTGGGCGGGTCGACAACAGAGGACTTTTCGAATGGGTCCCATCATCATCATCATGGTCCTCCCCCTCTTCTACTACCGCTTCCACAGACTCTGACCACCCTACAACCGCCACCACCCGTGTTCTCCGAAGAGGATGAAGGTTTGGCTGTGGACGGTATGGTGCCTATGTCGGAAGACGAGATTGCCGCTCAGCACCAGACGTTTCAAAATCATTAATATGCTACGCCGGTACCGGAGCACCATAAAACACTCCAACTCCACCGTTCTCCTCTCCGCCTAGATATTATGGGCCGATAGACATCGAGTATCGGAAAGATGAAGACCTTGAAGACGAGGAGGATGAGGTTATTGGACCAAAGCTCTACCCGGTGTCGTATATTATGCAGTATGCGATGCGCGAGGTTATGAGGATGATAGGAGCGTTTCTGAATATGCATCTCTCTGATGTCGAGGAGTATTGAACCGTTTCTCCTTCCTAGACCCTTTCTCGTTTTGTATGCATCCATTCATTCGTCCATCCATCCATCATTCATTCATTCATTTGTTACCCATCCTCGTGGGCAACACCTGTGATTTCGATTTTGTTTCATGACTATTCACGATCACTTATTAATTTGACTTCACATTGACCTGCTGATAGGTTTTTGGAAACTGGAACTGCTTGCAGCCATTCCACATGGAGCTCGAAATATACCAACGATCTATCGCATCCGTCCTAATCTAATCCTGCGTATCTGACATCGGCATTGGCTTCCAGCCATGCCAACCACTTCTTGAGATAGCCCCCTCCATGCACTACTGTCGATGCATCCCCAATGACACACTGTCAAGTCGAAACAGGGGGGTTAGAATGAGAATCTGGGACCCCTGCGGACCTGGCGAAACTTACTAGATGACGTCGTGCACGAGTCATGGCCACTATTTCATATCCCCAGATTCAGCTTTCCATGAAGTCTTTAGAATGGGGTAACACACACCGTTCATTCTTCGCTTTTCTTTCAAGAAACCAACTTCCCTCTAAGGCAACCTTCGTAAGTACGGGAATATGAGATTCAAACGATGAAACACCTACCGTGTCATTACTTCGAACCATGCTTATAACGATGGCCTCCTTTTCTCTTCCTTGCATTCCGTCCACAGTCCCTATCTCCAGAGATGGGCCGTATGCTGGTCGAAGAAGCGAGGTCAGGAGGGTAACTTGCGCCTGGTAGCTGTGAGGGTATCACGGCAATTCAATCGAATTGCAATGCTGTAAAGTAGGAGGATCAAAGCGCACGGTGTAATGATAGCGATTTGCTCAGGGAGAATACCAGCTACGACCTGTTGACAATTCCCAAGTTGAGTAGATCCAGCCGTGCCGATTGGGAGAAATAAACGGACCAGCTTTTCGACCCAATTCTTGACAATCGTACCCTCGTTTTCGTTGCACCTGCTGCCCTCTTCCGAGTCACCGTCCAATTTTTCGAAATACTCACAGCCTGAGGTGTCGAAAAAGACGATGGGGTGTTGGAGTACTTCGTCGTCGTCTTCTGAAGCCTGTGCATTGGGGAGGTCGCGCAGAAGGTGCGACGCCACCGACGAATGTGATTTCAACTTGGATCCGTACAGTGTTTTCGAGGGAAAGTCGCAGATCTGGTCGTGCATACTGCAATGCACGGCATGATTATCTTTGGTGGAAGGAATGTGAGAAAAAAGCATTTTACTGACCGGTATTGGACCTGCAGCATGCGCTTGATGCTTGGTCCATACATTGTCTCCAGTCTGTCGAAAAGCGTAGTTTCTAGCGTTCGAGGTGGACGCAACTCGACCGGTCTGTTCGTTTTGGATTGCGGGACGGATACTTCAGGTTCGGCTTCTTCGTCTGTGTCGCTGCCAGCTCCATCGTCGTCTTCACCAGATGGAGAGTTTTCAACTGTCGGATCTCCTTTCTTCTTGCCAGTCTTCGAAGACCCGTTCGAGGTCGGCGTCTTGGACTTGCTGACAGCAGCTTTCTTTTGCTTATCTTTCTTCCGCTCCTCCTGCTTCAGCGATAGAATGGTGGGAGGCAATTGGAGAGGATCGCCTGCAAGGATCAGTTTCTTCGCTTTGAAAATGGGTACCCAGCAGACCTAGAGGCAGAATGAAAGGTAAGGCTAATTCCCAATGTGCAGTGTCATGAACGTACAGCCTCTATCGCCTGCGTCGCCTCATCAATTATTACGACGTCGAACTCTTGGATGCGAAGTTGACGCCCTCCAGAAGAGTGGCACGTTGCAAGGACAACCTGCTCGTGAAGATTAGCAGATTGCAACAGTACGAGACTGTTGAAATGAACCTTACCTGCGACTCGCTCAACACGGAATTGACGATACCTCCCTCCCGTTGCCTGAACCTGTTGCACACGGTTCAGCGGGAGTCAGCATAACGCAACAGCGAAACGTACTCCTTTCGGAGGGCCTTGACCTCTTCCCACATCTTTCTCCTTTCTGCACCCCGTGGAGGCTTGCCCTTCCCGCCTTTACCCTTCCCGGACAGAGTTTCAAGCGCAGTTTCCAATTCTTGCTTGACATCTTTCACTAGTGCCGCCTTCAAAGTCATAGAGCCATGATTATTGAATCCGCTGATTGGAAGGAGAGTTGGTAGAACGTACCTGATCTGTGCGAGTAGACTTGACCTCTAGTGTTGATTCCAAGACGCCCTCGTTGGACATAACACGGGCGGGATGGCCTATCCTAGTCACCTTCAAACGCTCAGCCTTGTCTTTCACAGGCAATTTCAGGAGCCTTTCGAGTATGTTATCAACTGCCAAATTAGATGCACCGCAAACGAGGATACGAAGCGGCCTTGTGTTGGCGGGCGACTGTGACGTTAGTTGGCGAATGATTTCGATGAGAGTGTGAGTTTTCCCAGTGCCTACAAGAATCCATTAGGCATGAAGCTGCAGCTGTGAAATAAAAGGGTATACCTGGTGGTCCATGAATGCAAGCTACCTCTGGGGACTCCAGACAGAATCTGATGGCCTCTTTCTGGCTATCGTTGAGGTTGGAGTCCAAGAACTCGATGTCCTCAACTGGCACTCTGGGAGCTCGAGGCTTCATCCCAAGTAGCACTTCGGTGAGGGAGGTAGGATCAGGGGCCTTTCCATCAGATGGTAGGACGGCCTTTTCGAGTCGGTCGATGGCCTTCTCCATCCTAGAATGATAGAGATGAGGCAGCCGTGTCTGCTCAAGACGGTGGCGATCTCACCTGTCGTAGGTAACGCTATTCGCCAGCTTAACCAACCGACAGCGCTCCGGAAGATCTAGGTCATCTGAGCTGCTCTCCGAAGGATCTATTGCAATCACGACTCTAGTATCGGAGACCTGAAAGAGCGGGGGCTTAGATATGTATCTCTTTCCCTCTTGATTCAGTTACGCACCTTGTATACGACACCCTCCGCTTGCTGTGATTTAGTTTCCGTCCCAGTCACGTTCGAACTTGGTTTCTTCCCCTTCTTTACCGAGGATCCACTAGCAGATACATTTGGTTCTATTCTCGCCAGGTCACCATTCCTGTTGCCGGTGCGAGTGAGCTTCGTCCACCAGAACTAGATCTCACTATGAATACCTGAGCGTGTGGGGTGGAAAAATTGGGCTCGTATGATATGCCGCTGGTCTCTCAAGTTCCACTAGCCTGCCTTTGAGCAATCTTAGAAGAAATATGCACGACATATCAGATCTGCTACGCACGTCTTTCCTCCAAGTCCAATATTCACGCTGGCCACGCCGAGACCATTGAGTGCAAGCCCTTTCTGTTCGAGCAACTTTGGACCGCAATTGGACAAGAGAAGAGAGGTCCTTTCAATCTCTGCATTTCGTTCTTGCAGTAGCAGTTCTCTCTGTCGAGCTATGAACACTTTCAGTTGCTCTTCGGTTGCCATGGGACGCGCGAATGTGAGTGATCGATGGCAAGTGGAAAGATGCTTGACGCGTCATTTATTTGGAACGCGTCCGTGCACATGATCTCGTGTCCCATACATCGTGGTGGATACAATTGTCAGAGTAGGTACAGCTCACTCGAGTAAAAAAAATTAAATGAAGGAGACTAGAGAAAGGACATAGGGATCGGATTGCGACCTTTCTAGATCAAGCTCACTTTAAGAGGCAGTTGAAGCTCCCTGCGCAGCGTTTTGTCGGATACTTTGGCATCCGCTGTGGTCGGCTGGACAATCAAATTATTCTCCCACAGAACTTTCTTGCCGCTGGGAGCGAACTTCATGGTTTCCAGGAGATGGCAAAGAACGACCTCTACAGAAGACGGATGAGTTTTGAAGGACGAGTTTAATGAACAATCAAGAAGACGGAGACGCACTCATTTCAAGTTGAGAAAACTTGAATCCGATGCAAGCGCGACCTCCACCGAGGAAAGTCATCCTGATTTACAGATTAGTGATGCTAATTCAACACGACAACTAAATTATACTGACAAGTTAGAATAGACGCCAGGAACCTTGGCTTCAGTGACAGTCTCTGGAAGAGGAGACAGCCACCGCTCAGGCTTCCACTCTGCCGCGTCGGGTCCCCATATCTCGGGATCACAGTTACAGTCAAGGAGAGACATGATTATCGTAGTGTCCTTGGGGACGAAGATCTCGTTCATGAGCTTGCCGTCGGTCGACGTAATGGGCTTTGAAAGCGGTAAGACCATGTTCTTTCTCGCCCTGCGGAGGATGTTTAGTCTCCATGTTAGAACACGTTCAGAACGTGCACTCACTCTCTGCGTAAGAATGGGACTGCTGCATAGCTGTTGCAATCATGATTAGAGAGCGACGTATGCGATTTGAATTGCACTCACACTCGGAGGGACTCCCTGCAAACAGCATCTAGGTATGGCAAAGAAGTCAAGACGTCGTAACTGAGTTCTCCATGCTCTTTGCGAGCGTCCAAGATCTCTTTCCTGAGTTTGTCTTGGACCTGCGGATTCTCACTCAAAAGGTGCAGGATCCGCGATAGGGAATTGGCGGTAGTATCCATACCTGCGAACGTCAGGGCCCTGTGAAAAGGGAGCCCAACAAGTCAGCGACCCATAGAAGTCCATGGTATATACCGCGCAACGTACGAGATCTGCGCCAACAGCTCGCTTTCTGGTAGCCTATCTGCCTCTAACGCAGCATTATTAGCCTTCACTGTAGCAGAACCTCGTCAGAGAGATGTTCAGACCGGGAGAACGGATATACGAACAGAGGATGCTCATCACGTCTTTCCCTCTTCCAATTCTCCCGGAAATGTCTTCACCTGCTTCTAAAGAGCGCTTTGTCGCTTCAAAAATTTCGACTGAAGTATTATGCATGACGTCTGTCATGTCTCGAAGCTCGTGAAGCTTTTTCCAAGGGAGAAGGTCGACGATTGCCCTCCGGAATTTCGATGAACCTAACTTTGTCACGTATTTCACGAGGAACATTCGTGCAATTACCATTGCAATATCATTGGCGCCCTGGCTGTTGGAGAGAGAGAGATTGAAGTTAGTCTACCGACGACCGTGCGGAGAGAAAGATGTCTGACTTTAGGTTCCTGATGGACGTGTAAAACGGATGCTCCGGGGCGTCTATTTCGAGAGAGTCGAAGGAGAAACCGTAACCAGCTTGTCCGATGAGTTCAAGGGCAGTTCGGGTCATCCAAGAAAGCATGTCGATCTAACGAGACTTTGAGCATAGAGACTCGAATATTTCAAACCCCTCTCACTTCAACTTCTCCTTTGGAAACTTGTTGCACGAGGGTTTGCCGAAGCTACATCGTGTTTGTCAGTTGCTTCGTACTCGAGCAACATAGAGCCTACTCACTCTTCCAACCACCTCGTGGAAAATTGGGGCTGGAGAATGACTGGTCCGTCATGGGTTCGAAGGAGCAGATGACGTGTAGCACTCACTCATCTCTCGAATGTTAGCGGCAGAAAAGGCGGGGTTGAGAACTTTCCTTTGCTTCCGGTGGTGTTCGCCTACAAACCGTCAATTTCAGCCTTAAGGACAGCTGAAGCAGAGGCATACCTAATGTTGTCACTATCGCGTCACCGAATATCAATCGACCCGTCCTGGATGAGGATTTCATGAGTCATGAAAAAAAACCAAGACGAGGGAACAAGCATTTACGTGATGAACTCTTCGGCTTCCTCGTATATGTATTGGTCCTTGGGTGGGGTATTAGTTGTGTGAATATCGCGCAGAAGTTGAAAGCATACATTGAGAACTATTTGATGCAGAGCCTTGGAGTCGTACACGAAAAGGAGGCTTTCCTGATGTTCAGTGAGTAAAGAGGCAGCGGTTCATGGTCAGGTTTGTACGTTAAAAAACCCAGTGATCCTGGAGACTCTTCCATCTGAAAATAGGTGTTCTATCAGTCCCTTCGACTCCTATCACGGCGGTGAAGACTCACATTCACGAGCGAGCTTTTCGTGATAGCTCCAGTCCTCGTTATTCAATAGCCTCATCATATTCCCTAAAAGTGAATTCAATCTAGAGACAGTCTGTAAAGTTCTGACCTAGACCCACCTGCCCACCAGGAATCTGGGTTAGGACCTGGGACAATGTAGAGAGGGCTCTTGAGCGCAAAGCGCTTCAGGAGACGCCAGGTAAACCAAGTTCCAACGAACACGAGAATTGCCTCAATGGTGGGGGAAGTCATTGTTTCGCAGACGATGACTATCAATCTATGCCCTTGCTTCTTTTATATCCGGATTGCAGCATCTCGGAAACACTCCAGAAAAGAAGTCGACAGCATATTTATTTCCGCCATTCGCATGAATAGAAGCGTTCCAATCGAGCATGCCGACACCGTTGACAAAGACCAAGGGTATCGCGGAAACCAGGAATTACTCAAGGGTCAAGTTGGAGTGGTAAAAACAGACCCTGATCAAATCAATAGTATGTAAGAGTATGTCGCGCTGTGCGAAAGTATACTACGAGGATTTCGGTCAGCTCTTTTGATAGGTAGAGCTAAGCCAACTTACGTGTAAAGACCCAATCGCGGCGTTTGGCGGCTATGAGACCAAGAACGCCCTCGTCTGACAAATGCCGCGAACATAAGCAATTGCGCGTAAGTCAGAGAAGGTCTTTAGAGCCTGAGCTCAAATAAGACGGGCATGCTGGAGAAAAAACCTGCTCTCTCTCAGGTCGGTACAGATGCGGATCAGCTTGAGAAGACGCTTGTTCTTCAATATCGCTAGGATCAAGCCTTGCCGCCAACCAAACCTGTCGCATCACCAAGTAGAGATCCCTTCGTTCAGACTGGCGTAAACACGCCTCTCAACAAGAAAAAAAATGGCCGTCTATATGACCCTGCACCTAAATACTGATTACCTCTGAGCGAAAACAAATAACTTGTGTTAGTTTTGTCACGATCTCCTTCATGTTAAGACTCACCTCCGTGTCTTCTTCAATAGCTTGTAGATTAGAGGGACTGCCGAGGGCCTCCCTTCTATCATCAAGATTATTCCCAATTTGTCTCTCTTCCAGCTCCTGGAGTTTACGCTCTTGTTTCGCCATTCGTCTCTCGAGCGCGGAGGAGTTCTTCTCATCGCCACCAGACGCAACCTTGCTTTTCCAAAGTGAATATTTCAGCAGTTTTCTCATTCTCCAATTCTTTTCTGTTTCGGCGTCAACGTCACGATCAGAACCAGCGTCGGATATCGTGTCGATGGACGCGAACGAATTGGCGGGACTGCTAGCATTAGAATCAATTGAGGTTCGCTCTTGTTCCTTTAATTGTTGGACAGGAGCATCTCTGGCTTGTTCTGGCAACCAGTTGGAAGGTGAGCTCGGTTCAATCTGCAAGGAGTACCTCAAGACTCACCAGTGGTCATCGCAGTGGGGGCCATTAGCGAACGTGAGCCCGACGCTTCTGATATTGGCTCTCTTGCGGTGTTAGCTGAGAGACCGCGCACAGAGGAGACGAGTTTCGAGAACATCTTTGGGATTCGAGTGGGTCTCCCCAAAGTCGTCAGCCACGACTGTCGTTGCACGCGGTGAGCGCTTGGATGGCAGGACCGTGAGAATGACCGACGCTCAAAGCGCCCGGTCCGGCAAATTATGCAGCACAGCCACCGCGCTTCTCAATGACCTCAACCTCCATATCGATTCCGAAGGCACATCAGCTGACCAGCTGACCAGGGCTCACTTTATCAGCCAGCCAGAGAAGTCGGAAATGCAAGTCATAAGCTTCTCTCGTTATCACGATGTGCCAGTGCTCTACAGACAGTGAATCCAAGTCCACCTTCGATCTGACCCGCGTCTGGAGGCCAGACGATGGGCAAACGCCTGCCCCACTTAAACCTGGTCCCAACGTGATTTACAGGGAGGATATTTTCGAGACGATCAGGGAGAAGATAAAGGAACTGGACCCTGAGCTACGGGAACTCAGTCTGGACATTCATGGTGAGTGGCTTTGTATGTCTAGAAGCCATCACCAACTAACAACAGCCAATACCAGCTCACCCCGAGCTTGGCTACGAAGAATAGTCAGCATTGTCACCTTCTTTTCTTATGAACCGAGACTCAAAATACGCTGGAATGACACAGTCATGCTCACGACGTGTACACCGCGTTCATGGACAAGCATGGATTTGTCGTGGACAGACAGTTCAAGATTCCTACAGCCTGGAGAGCGACGTACGAGGTTGGAAGTGGCGGAAGAACCATTGGAGTCAACTCAGAGGTCTGCGATCATCTTGTCATCTGTGAAGTATTTGGCTGAGTATCTCACCAGATGGATGCGTTGAAAGGGATTGGCCATGCTTGCGGACATAACCTGATCGGCATCTCAGGTTCGTTCTGCCAGTGCTATCTTCACAAGGGAACATTTCTGAGACAAAGATTTATCTGTAGGCGTAGCCGTTGCAATCGCAATTAGAGCTGCCCTAGAGAAGCATAATCTATCTGGAAAGATCGTTCTCTTAGGCACACCAGGTACGCGAACCTTCTGACCTTTGGTTTTCCGCTGATATACCGACTTCAACCAACACAGCGGAAGAAGGTGGCTCAGGAAAGGTTGTTCTCCTCGAAAAGGGAGCCTACGAGGGGATGGCCGCATGCTTGATGTCAGTTCGCCCAGAGCAACTCAAGCAGACGAATATCTAACCTTGTCCCACAGGTGCCATCCTGCTCCCGGACCCGTTGGCTCTGTCAGCTTGAGTAGTTGCCTCGCATTGGAGAGACTTATCGTGGAGTATCACGGTCATACGTAGGATTTCCGTGGCCGCTATCGAGCCATCTTCTCACTGACCTATATATTCAAGCGCTCACGCTGCCCTTTCGCCTTGGGAGGGCAAAAATGCGCTTGACGCCGCCGTGCTTGGTTACAACAACATCTCAGCCCTCCGCCAGCAACTTAGGCCAACCCATCGCGTTCATGGAATTTTCGAGGGCAAAGATTGGGCGCCAAACAGTATGTGTTCGCCAAGCATTTAGTGATCATACGGCGACTGACTGAATATTCATTTCAGTCATCCCTGATTATGCCAAATTTATGTACGTGGAGCGTTGCAGCGACTGGATGCGGTAAGCTGACATTCCGGGTAGATGCTACGTTAGAGCACCTACCGTCAAAGAGATGCAAGAAACAGTTAAACGCGTCATTCCCTGCTTCGAGTGAGTATTTGCCTCTCATTAGTCACTATATGTGCGTGTTTCTCATCATCGCAGAGCCGCTGCACTTGCTACGGGCTGCGAGCTCAAAATTGACAGATCAGGCGCAACGGGCGATCTGAGGCAGAACAAGGCACTAGGTGTGAACATCGCAGCGCCTACTATCCGCAAACATGTCTGACACTCTCACAACAGGAAGTGAAGTTGCGAACATCGTTCTGAACAAGCACGGCGCTATTGACTATCAGTGGGGTATCAGCAGTGCGTCGACAGATTTTGTAAGTATTTCTTAAGCAAAAGGCTTAGGAAATGAGCACTGATCGGTCTCTGAATCAGGGAAACATCACATACGGTTCGTAGCCCTAACCGAGTTTGACCTGTTCCATATCTCATACAACATCTTCGGTTTAGCGTTGCCCTCACTTCACCCTGGATTTGGTGCGCCTTCTTACTAATCGTCATCCCGAAGCCTTTCTCACTGATGTTATTTTCATTTGCATTTCCACAGCTATCCCAACTGAAGTTGACGGCGGCAACCATACTCTTGCCTTCGCCAAAGCTGCTGCGACAGTCAAGGCTCACCAAGCGACTTTGGATGTCTCCGAGGCTCTGGCTGCGACAGGTGTGCGTGTGCTTATAGACGACGATTTCTTTGCCAAGGTATGTACATGTTTTGGGATCTAGGGAAGGTACACTGATTGCGTGTTTGACATGGCAGGTGCAACAAACGTTTAAGGAGGATCAGATTTTGAGAGAGCAGTCTTAAAACATGTACGATAGCTGGAATGATATCAAGAATGCAATTGTTGCATACGGTGGTGCCCGAATTCCTTGTAGGTTTATTACTATCCACACAAAATATATTCCTGGAAATTGTTTGGGTTGATTCTGCCGTGCTGCAATTCAGTATCTAATTTCTCTCAATGGACTTGCCTCTTTCACGAGCCCCTTGACAAGACCGGCACAAATCAGCCAAATCAGGTCAGCTCTTAGAACCAACCGGTCAGCAGGTCCGCTCTCGATCTATGCCCCGTGCTTCTGATAAGCGCCCACGATACCGGCAATCCATACATAAAGTTGGTGTGTGCACGGCAGATAGGGTCAGATTCCGACTCCCAAACCAGTCAGCATGGTCTATGCCACATCGACTTCGAGGGTGACTGATTTGGTTTCGAGTAGCTCTCAGCCTCCTCGCGACGAGCCCTCCCCCATGAAGAATCATTCGAAATACTTCTTCGACGATGATCTTGTCATTTTCAAGGTATGATCGCTACGGTGGTGACCCTTGTAGACCTCGTTTCGAGTCTAATCCATGGCCCCCTTTCTCAAGGTCGAGAGCACGTTGTTCAGAGTGCACAAGTATTTCCTGATCAAAGAATCGGAGGTGTTCCAGTCGATGTTTTCCTGCCCACCAGACGCCGCTGGTCCAGAAGGACAGACTGCAGATAGACCAATCGTCCTTCCGGAGGTCAAGGTTTTGGAATTCGAAGCGCTATTAGACGTTTTCTACGAACGGTGAGTTGCATAATAGGTCCTTCTCCTCTGCGAAAACTCAACTGACTGATATTCCTTCGATCGGACTGTAGCGGCTACCGTCAGGAAGGACCGAGAATTGGATTGCCGCCCACCTGGGTTCCCAAAGAAGGTGTGAGCGGGCTTGATACCCATGAAAGGCTCCAACTGCGCGAAAGGTTACAGTGCTTGCTCTCAGTTGCGAATCGGTTCGGTCTCGAGCAAATTAAAGATCTCGCAGTCAACGCCCTTGGGGAGGAGGGCTTAGTGAAGCTCGATCCAGTGGATAAGATCCTTCTCGCTCGCCAATTTGACGTGTCTGATTGGCTTCAGCCGGCATACGTAGAGTTATGCCAACGCTCAAAGCCTTTGAGCACAACGGAGGCTGGGAAGCTGGGAGCAGAAACGGCGGCCCTGATTGCTCATGCTAGAGAAGTGTATCGGGACTCGCGGGCATACGCGGAGGCTTCCTACAACGATTTACCCTGGAACCCGGAACTGGATCAGGAAGCGGAAATTGCAGTTCGTAAAGTTTTCTTTCCGCAGACGGACGGTTCTTTCGATGAGATTCGCGTCAAATTAGAAGACATTGAAATAGTCACTCAACAAACTGGATGCTCTCGAGCCAAGGCTCTGAAAGTATTGAAGGAGAGCGGTGGCGACCTAATTAACGCCAGTGAGTCGCCAATTCTTTATATCTGGCTCGAAATACTGATTTCTGTGGAGTCATGGCTGCCTCCGAGTAAAATCTTCTTCATTCATATGTACTTCTACGTCTTTCAATTCCATGATATTTTGAACGTCCGTTGCACGGTTTCTCCCCGCCTCTATTTTAGCCAACATCTTAGCTCCCCACAATAAGTTGACATCTCCCAACCAACCTGGACGATTTCTACCCCAGCGTTGAACGTTGAACTGCTAGCCTCTCGTGAATCCACAGGAAGTCCAGGTGTTTGGCAGCATCCGAAGCTCTAGCACTGTGGTAAACATTTCCCAGCCAACACCCTTTCGAAGGAAGTATTGGGGCGGGCGGTGGCCGGTTGGAGTCGATACCATACTCGGGTCTCGATTCATCATGGCTTCAAGCACAGCGGAGGCCAGGAAGTTAGGGTTGGAGACGATCTCCTTGATCACCCAGCTAGGGATACCTCGAGGTATCGGGACAAGGAGGATTCCCAAAATCAATAGGATGCCATTAAAAATGCGATCGCAAGCATACAAGGGATTGTACAGTAATAATACTTGATTACAGAGCGAATTCGAATTCTGTCACATTTTTTTGCACCAGTCCATTACTCTGTCCGCTACCCTGTCCACAAAATTAGCATAGTCCAAATTGTGCTGAGGAATAAAAANGTCCCGTGTGTGCCTCCACCTCGTCAGTGACACCCGCGATGGCCACCTGTTCCCAGTTTTCCCAACCTCCAAATACCCGCCCCAAACCTGTAGGTAATACGACAAAGTGTCGCTTAGTGGGCTTGGCCTTGGTTTTCTCGAGATCTGACTGTCGTTTCTTCCTGAGGAGATTTCGTTTACGGCGATTCGGAGCTGAAACTTCGGTATCGCTCGTCGAACCTGAAATGTCTGGGTTTGGAGCCTTGGTGGTGGTCGTGTCGTATATCCCGGAATCCAGGAGGGCGATGTCGTTATCGAGCTGCTCTGCCTCAGCTTGCCTGGTGCTTGTGATGGACTGCGAATCCCCATGATGTCTATCCTTGTCCGTGGTATAGGTCCAGTAGTTTATCCATCGGCCATTCCACTCGACGAGGTTGGAGTATCGTTCCTTCAATCCATAAGGATCGAACATGCAGCTTCCGAATTGAAATCGCTCGACGACCCAGCGCTTGCTTGCGCTGAGAGGGTGGTCTGCATGTTTGCGGAGCCAGCGGACGACTGGGTCGTCTTCCTTGGAATGAGAAGCGAGTAAATCCGCGGCTTTGTGGAAGATGGGTGAGGGAGAGCGGTGTCTCCACGACTCCTTCCACGACTCCTCAGAATGAGTGGACGAAGACGACGAGGTTGTAGGAAAGGAAGCCACGGAGAGATATGAACCGTCTACTGTCGGTGAGCCCGGCTGTCGTTTGGCTGCGACAGCGATCAGTTCGAGGACCGTGAACAGGGGAGAGAATAAGTACCATGTATTTGACTCTTAAAATCTTCCCATTCATCCGTCACTTTGGGACTGACGACATTTATTGCAGGGTGACGGTTCATCTCCCTTTCCGTGGTAATCTGTCCGCCCGATTTGTCGTCTCCGTTTTCATCCTTTGGTAAAAGGGACGCAATCCCACTGACGACGACATGAGGATGCATTCCGAGATAAGGGGTGTCGAAAGCGATCATCCCAGCAACGCGTTTCTGCTTGAGACCCGGGTGCTCTGCATTCCTGGGGCTGGAGAGGTGGGTCGCCGCTTCTGCAGCGAGCAAACCTCCCATGGAATGGCCCAAGAGAATCACAGGCCCGTCGGGTTGAGTGGTAAGCCTGGAGATATGTATAGTCAGACAACGAGTAGGTTCGACGGAATAAGATGGTACCATTGGAGAAAGTTCTTGGTAGCAAAAGAAAGAGGTTTTACGCTCTTGTAAGTGGGGTATAGGCTACTTTGGAATCGGATGTTCAGCTCTGGAGATACACTCGAGGAAAGCTTCTCCTGGAGATGCAGAGGAAATGCCTATGGAAAGTTCATCAGTCGTTAACTCGCTGGATAAGATGTCTGGTTCACCTGAAAGCTGGTATCATCCCCTGGAGCATGTCAAATCTGCCTCAATTGAAGCGAAGAGAGTTGATGTTACCTTGAAATCCATGGATATAAATCAGGTGTACCAGCGTCTCCATTTGTTCACTTGAGAAGGGTGGTAGTTCGACTGCGGTAACTGCATAGGATCCTGGCGATTGTACCGCCTTGGCATGGATTCGGCGTGGAACGATGATGAAATACTTGGAAACAATCCGGCCCGAGGTCGGTCATTCCCGAGCCTTGGCGCGGAGCTCGAAAGCGTGCTGGCCACGCCTGCCCTAAAGTGGAACGCGTCGCGTCGCGTCCTGCATAATTTCTTCCTCCTCCTGTTTCCTCATCGACCCCCGCCACGATGTCTTCTCCACCGCCTATCGACTTCCCTACTTCCGATCTCGACGCTGAAATGGAGGATGGGACCGGCCAGGCCGCCCCAAATTCCTCCACTGGCCCCTTGTTTTTGCCTGCTACACCGTCCACCACTGCAGGCACCCCAGCGCGACATCGGGGCTCAGATGCACCGGGTAGCGATGTTTTTCGCGGCTCAGTTGCAAGAAGAGCTGTTGGACTTGCCACACCACGGAGAGACCGAGACCCACTTTTCTTGGGTGAGTACATTGAGAGCGCCCTACATTCATAGATCTGATTCGCCTCCCAGCTGGTGGTAGCTCGTCCCCGATGGCTTTCCCGAGCTCTTCTCCAGCCAAGACGCCGAGAAGGCCTGCTCCTGCAGTAGCAGACTCCGATCCCTTAGACTTCCCATCGTATGTTCTTTCTGTGCTGGTTCTACACGTCTTTGAACTCCTTTGCTTAGGAGCCCTGCGCCTGCCGCCCCACAAACCCCTCGTCATCGCCGCGGAGACATTCATCCCTCTATCAACATCACCCCTAGTGCATCCGCCAGAAGACCAAGACGAACGCCCTCGACACGCAGCGACCGCAACAACCTCAATTCCGATGGCACTCATCTCGACGTTCCGATGTCATCTGCGCCAAATCTCTCTGCAGCCCCCGCACCATCTGACGAGCCTGATGAAATTCGAGCGATCTGGGGTACCACTGTCAGTCTTGCAGATACCATGAAGATGTTCCGGGACTTTATCCAGGGATTCAAGCCAAAGTATCGAAGCAACTACGACAGGGCGAACGGCATCAAGACGAAGCCATTCCAGTCGCCAGAAGAGGCTGAAGTCATTCTGTATGAAACATACCTTCGTCGAATGCGAAGGACAGGCGAAACCAACCTGAACATCGACGTCATTAATATCATGGTTTATCCTCCTTCCAAGAAACTACACAGCCAGCTGACCAAATATCCTCAAGAAGTCATCCCAGTTATGGATCAAGTCTTGAAGGATCTTATGGTCGAAATCGCTGAACTAGACCATCAAGCAGGTGCAGAGGGAATGGAAGGCGTTGACGGCGAAGAAGAAATCGCGGATATCATCTCCAAGGTGTACAAGGTTCGACCTTTCGGTCTTCCCTCGGTCAACATGCGAAATCTCAATCCCTCTGGTATGTGGAAATGGCGCTTTATTTTAAAATGCCTCGTTGACCTTCTTCTAGATACCGACAAGTTGGTCTGTATCAAGGGCCTCGTCATTCGAGCTACTCCCGTTATTCCCGATATGAAGGTGGCCTTCTTCCGTTGCCTCACTTGCCAGCATACTGTGCAAGTCGAAATTGATAGAGGCAAAATCGAAGAGCCTGCCCGTTGTAGTCGAGAAGTTTGCGGGTCGGTTGGGACGATGACCCTCATCCACAACCGATGCGAGTTTGCCGACCGACAAGTTATTCGCCTTCAAGAAACCCCAGATGCTGTACCCGATGGCCAAACACCACACACCGTTTCCCTCAGTGTATACGACGAGCTTGTGGACGTTGCCAAGCCTGGTGACCGCCTGGTGATCACTGGTGTCTTCCGCAGTGTCCCAGCGCGCGTGAACCCTCGGATGCGTACAATGAAGAGTTTGTTCAAAACTTACATTGACGCTGTCCATATCAAGTTGGGCGGAGGGGGCATACTTGGCTTTGACAAGAGCACAAGACCAGCACAGGGAGACCGTGCTCCAGGAACTGCCGGTGTCGGTGATGGAGGCGACGAGGACGAAGATCGCGATGGCCAGCAAAGCAAGAAGGCCGAAGCTGAGCAGCGAATCCGGGAACTCAGTACACGCCCCGATATCTATGACTTGCTTTCGCGCTCGCTTGCTCCTTCGATCTGGGAGATGGAAGACGTCAAGAAGGGCATCTTACTTCAACTGTTTGGTGGGACCAATAAGAGCGTTGCCCGAGGTGGTGGCGGGGGTGGCCCTCGATACAGGGGTGACATCAACGTTCTCCTGGTTGGTGACCCTGGTACGAGTAAATCGCAAATCTTGCAAGTGAGTAGAGATGCGTTGCTTTCCTCCCCGTATTCTAAATTCTCATTCACTCTCTTAGTATGTGCACAAGTTGGCCCCTCGAGGTGTATATACTTCTGGAAAGGGATCCTCGGCTGTCGGTTTGACCGCATATGTCACCCGTGATCCTGATACCAAGCAACTGGTTTTGGAGAGGCGAGTTGATCTACATTGTGTGCAAAGTGTCTGAAGTTAATCGTTTGAATCTCATTTAGTGGCGCCCTAGTTCTCAGCGATGGTGGAGTTTGTTGCATTGACGAGTTCGACAAAATGTCCGACGCAACGAGAAGTGTGCTTCACGAAGTCATGGAACAGCAGACCGTTTCCATCGCCAAGGCAGGCATTATCACCACATTGAACGCCAGAACGTCGATCCTGGCTGCTGCCAATCCCGTTGGCTCGAAATACGACGTCGACCTCCCAGTGACGAGGAATATTGACCTTCCTCCCACCCTGATCTCTCGTTTCGATCTGCTGTACCTTGTTCTTGACCAAGTCGACGAAAGTCTGGATCGGAGACTGGCTCAACACTTGGTCAGCCTCTACTTGGAGGATAGGCCAGCTGGCGCGTCTCAAGACATTCTTGTAGGTTCTTACACCTTGACTCTCGTATCCATTGCTGACCATTACACTCCCTTAGCAACTCCCCGAATTATCTACCTACATCGACTACGCCCGTACGAATGTGAACCCCACCATTACCGAACGGGCTGGTGAAGAGCTCGTGTCATGCTACGTCGAGATGCGCAAGCTCGGTGAAGACTCGCGCACCAACGAAAAGCGTATCACCGCTACAACGCGTCAACTGGAGAGTATGATTCGTCTCTCAGAGGGCCACGCCCGGATGCGACTCTCACCCTTCGTTGAACTCGAAGACGTGCAGGAAGCCTCGCGGTTGATGAAGGAGGCTATCCGAACGAGCGCTATGGATCCTCGGACCGGCAAGATCGATATGGGTCTCTTGAACACCGGAACGGGATCTGGGCAGAGGAAGTTGAGGGAGGATATGAGGAAGGCGGTGTTGGATATGCTTAGTGCTGGAGGGAAGAATAGGAACGTCAAGTGGTCGGATGTTGTCCGCCAGTTGAACGAGCAGAGCAGCGTCAAGGTTGATAATGCCGAGTTCAATGAGGTTGTCAAGGCGTTGGAGAATGAGGGATTGATCAAGGTTGTGGGTGAACGTGATAAGAGGGTGATTCGGAAGATGGATTAAAAGATGTTTGTTGCACCATATACCACCTCTTTTCTTTGTTTTTCGTAGTTGGTTATTCAGAAGAAATACCTGTTGTTCCGATTGGTGTAATTTGCTGTCGATATTAATTCCTGTACATCTCTGTCTATTTACATAAGATTTTGAGAGGAAAGCATCCCAACGTAGGTGTGCCTACCCCAGATAGTGCATGTTTACCCTTCCCCACAGCTTTGGCTACTCCAGGTTCGGTGAGGCACCCCGGACCGACGGATTAGCGGGTTGATGGCGGGCGGGCTGTTCTTACGTCGCCGCTCGCCACTCGGTCTAGCCCCCGCAGANGGCTTTGAAGCTCAAGCGCTCATGTTTGATGCTGGTCACCCTCTCCCTCATTCTTAGGCTGTCTACTCAACTACGCCGCTTATACTTTTCCATGACTCGGATCCATATCACTCTGCTGAGGGGCTAGAGCAATGGCAAGGCTACTAATATCACATTACGGTGGCAATGACACGTTCTTGCAGTGTACATGTCAGGGATCAAAACCTGTGACCATTGGGCGTATCACAAAGTTGCCACATTGAACAGCCTCAAGCCCGCCAGATGATATATAGTATCTATGCGGGCGCTTCAGGTTTGTTCTCTTGTCACCACTCAGCGTTCAACCCCACCCGAACCATGTCCGAGTCACATCCCTTTCCAGTGGGCGTCGATGAAGACGACTCGGGTTTAGACCCACAAGGCTCTGAGTTCTTTGCTCGGGCTCACCATTTCAGCGTCAATGAACTCAAATTCACCCAGGCTCGAAGGTTGCAGAAAACAAAGTTTGTGATCTACAACTCATCGGGCCACCTTATTGGTACGTTCAGCGCGTTCGGGTCCTGATTATGGGCTAAAAGTCTTTTTAGAACTATTCAAGCTGCTGAATCCCATCACGGACGCGTCGCACAAGAGGAACAGGAAGGTGGCGCCTCCCGATTCTCATTGCCTTCCAGGGACAAGGGAAGAAGTCCTTCAGGAAGTGAGATCCTGGGCGTCTGCCGTCTTGGTATACTCCACCATCTCGTCAGATACCCACACCAAGCATATCTGCTGGATGTACGGCTATGTCGGTTGCGGCAAATCAGCCATAGCTCAAAATATCTCAGAAGAATTTGCTAGTAACGGAAAGCTCGGAGCGAGCTTCTTCTTCTTCCGTGGCGCCGGTGACAGAAGTAATGCGAGTCGATTGGCAGCTACGATCTCTCACCAGATCTCCCAAAACATTCCCGGAGCTAAGGCTTTCATCGAGCAGGCTATCGTGAACGACCCGGCGTTGATCGACCCGACCTGCTCGTTGGAAGCTCAACTGGAGGATTTAGTTTGGAAACCGTGCCTCAAGGCTTTGTGCCAGCCTGAGTGCCCCACCGCCACCGGTGCCCCAGTCGCTGAAGACCGGCCGTATCTGATCGTCGTGGACGGTCTGGACGAGTGCGGCGACAAGGAAGGCGTGCAGATATTCATAGACCGGGCCGTCGAATTCTTCGCCCGTAACCCTTTGATTCCCCTCCGTCTCTTCATTACCAGTCGGATCGAAGAACATATTCAAACGCACCTCGAAGATGCGTCACCCAACATTCATCTCATCGACCTTACCAGCATGTCTCGCCGTGGTGATCTCACCTCGTTTATGGAAGTCGCTTTCACCAACGCCAGGAAGCATAACCGTGCTCTACGAGCTTTGGGAGCGGAATGGCCGAAGAAGGACGACGTCGACCAGCTCGTAGACTACTGTGACGGGTCGTTCATCTTCGGTATGACCTTGTTCAAGTTTATACTTGGTGGATCGGGGGATGACGACCCTCGCACGCCGATGGAGCGGCTTCCACTAGCCCTCAAGATCAACCCAGGTCTTGACGGTGTCTACACCCAGGTCCTTTCGCGATCCCAGCATTTCCGCCATTTCCACCTCATCATTTCGACTGTCGCACTGGCCCAAGAACCGCTTTCGATTGCAGGCTTGGCCGCACTTTTGCAAATCTCAACATACGATATTATCCGCGTGCTGGTTAACCTTCAAGCTGTTCTCCAGGTTCCCGGGAGAGATGATATCCCTGTAACCCTCTTCCACACCTCCTTGCGCGACTTTCTCATGGACCAAAGCCGGTCTGAGGCGTTCTACACCTCGCCTTCGCATCACACCTTCCTGATGTATCGGTGTCTGAGCGCGCTTTTGGGGCCTAAACCCTCGAAATCTGTAGAGTGCTGCAGGTACGCGTTCATGTACTGGGCAAGGCATTTGACGCTCTCGAAAGATTCCGACCCGGCGTTCGATAAAGACGCTATATGTGGCCTCCCGTATTTCCCAACATTGAAGGACGACTTTAGATCTCAGTGGTTGGACACTCGTCCTCTATCTTTCGTCCTGAGGGACCAGGATTGGCCCATCATGGTACAAAACATCCGGACAGCTGCTACAGCATTAGCGGATAATCCGCTCAAGTCCCATCGCCCTACGCATCAAGGTTGGCAAACGGTCAAAACTGAAGGATATGGAAGGTCTTGCCCACCTATCGTAAAGGTATGTATTCCAAACCATATCTCGTTGAATTCTTTCTCTAATCTTATTCCCAGGTGGAAAGCTCTGTTCTTTGCTCGATCAAGGATATTGTGAATGTGAGTATTCATCGGACGCACTGCGATTGAGAATTCCTTCTAACAACTACGTTGGATAGGGGTTCAACTGTCTATTATCATCGGCTAACAATGAGTCTTGGGTACTTCACATGGCAATCGGACGCGGAGAAGAAGTGTGCGTAAATATGGACTTTGACAGGATGGCTCCTGAAAACTACCAAGGAAAAAGAGGTCGGGAGCCCCCATCAGGTTGTCGGATTCTCATCAAAGAAGAAGTTGATTTTGACCTTTGGCCTCACATTGTACCATAGTCGTAGCTAAATAGACAGCCAATGAATCAGTTCTCACTTCGCACGACACAGATATGATATGTATCGTTAGAAGTCGGGTTTTCGTATTTAATGCAATGGGCGAGATGTAATATACACTGTTACACTGGTGAAATGGAAATGGAATCTGGATATATATAAAACATGACGATGTCGTTATCCCCTTGAGGAGGACATGATACATGACTTCTCAATAATCATGACTAGGCGTTCGTCTATCGTTACAGGAAATAATGTACCGTGATAAAATGACGAGAAATACGAGAAATAAAATACAACTGGTAACCCGTTAGATTAGAGTGTGTAGTAGAATCCCTCGGTGTTTTCGAGTGGTCCACATTTGCCTTCGCGGCGCAGCTTGTTGCGACGGGCGAAGACGAAGCTGGTGACGCAGAGAAGGAGAAGCATTGTAAGCTGGCAAGCCATAGTGGCCCAGATACCGGGGATGTATCTTACGAACGACAGTCAGCACTCGAAGCGAACGGGTGCCTGAGGGTCGAGAGCTCACCTGGGGAAGTCTTTCTGGCGCCAAACGGTGGTGGCGAAGATACCACCAATACCACCCATAGCAATTGTAATGGCAGTGGTGACGGCACGCTTGGAGTGCGAGGTAACATTGTTGGCTTGGTAGGCAAGAACACCTGGAACGCATCCAGAAGCACCCATGTTGACGAGGAAGAGGCCGAAGTATCGGGTGGCGTTTGAGTTGGTGTAGCCAGTGACCATCAGCCCAGTGATACAAATGAAGTTCTGAGCGGCAAGCCAGACTGCACGCTTCTTGGTCTTGTCAGCGAGCCAGGCGAAAGTAAAGGTTGAGATCATCTAAAGCATTTACTTGTTAGACAAATATACTAGAAGGACGAATGAGAGTCAGAACGCTTACCGCGGCGCCGGCGGGAGGTGCACTGAGCAAGAGAGACTCCGACACGGTGTAACCCATCGAGAGCAAGATGGGAGTGATGAAGAAGCCCACAGCGTATGCTGGCATCGTAGAGGCCAAGAACATCAATCCTGTACACATGAAAGGTTCGTTAAACGAGGAGAAGATTTGGCTAAAAATACGACGCACCGAAGGACCAGGAAATGGGGTCCAAAAGGACAGCCATGACCTTCTTCAATGTCACTTCGTCAGGAACCGAATCTTTGCGATCAGCTTCAACACGGTCGAGAATCATCTAAAGTTCACAATATTCGAGTTATACGACAGCTGAGGAACCCTGTGATGCAACTCACCTTTCGCTGCTCCTCAGTAACGAACTTGCTGGTCTCTGGGAAATCTGCGGCAAAGAGCCATGCAAGGACACCGAGACCAATGGTGGCCGCACCCTCAATGATGAAAATCCATTGCCACCCGTTGTAGCCGTGGGTTCCCTTGAGGAGGGTCATCGCGTACGCTGAAAGATTATACATGAGCAAAATGGTATCGTCAAGGCGGCGTAAATGCGTACCAAGAATTGGGGAGAAGCCTCCAGTCACGATAGAGACAATGTAGAACACCGCAAGTCGCTTCTGTACCTCATGACGCTTGTACCAAGTCGT
Source organism: Candolleomyces eurysporus (assembly GCA_027579435.1). Lineage (NCBI taxonomy): Eukaryota > Fungi > Basidiomycota > Agaricomycetes > Agaricales > Psathyrellaceae > Candolleomyces > Candolleomyces eurysporus. The sequence continues at coordinate 29,959 of JANBPK010001493.1, forward strand.
AATAATGTAGACAAGCGCAGGGAAGAATCCAGCCTGAAATTCGACCGTCAGATAATGATATATCGAGCTGAGAGATAGACCTTACCTCGAAGACACCCAGAATAATTCGGCAGACGCACAGCTCACCCCAAGTCCTGACAAATCCCATTCCCAGCTGTGCGGCACCCCACCCTACAACACAGATTGTAAGATGCAAGCGGGCGCCCAAGTACCGCAAGACGATGTTTCCGGGAATTTGCCTGGGCCGAATGTCAATGAAGAGAGCGACACAGAATAAATATGGCGACTGACAAGAGGGTATATGGGATAAAGTAAATCATAGAGGCAATACTATATCTTTCACCAATGTAGAGTTTCTGAGCAAAACGATGAGTATCTCGCGTACTTCAGATGGGCGTAGCAACACTTTACCAAGTCCTGTTCCATCCCTGCTGTTCGGGCGATACCCAGATTCGTTCGGTCGATCAGAGCGACGGCATAAAGGAGACCCATAATGGGGAGCATCCGAAGGTCAAGCATAAGTCTGCCAACGAAAATGAGAATATGAGATATCGAGAAAATGTGATGGATACATACAACGTCTTCTTCACAAACTTGGGGTCATAATGGGCATCGGGAGCAACTGCCGTGTCCTCATGCTTCTCAATGTCGTCTACCCTGAGATCTGAGCTGCGCTTCGAGTCGGACATCGAGGAAACGGAAGCAGGGATGGGGGAAACTGGACCTCCAACATGGTCTGTCCCCAATCTTTATACTCTGAAAATTAGGCACACTGCCAAGCACATATGATCAGGAGACACTCATACTTCGAGAGCCATTATGTATTATGGCTTACCTGTCACAGTTCCGCGAAAGCTGCGTTCCCAAGGGTTTTGTAGTTGCAAATGACTGTCTGCAACGCTCTTTTAATTGATGCCTACCCCGAATAGGAAAAACCAAGGTGCTTGTGATCGAATCCATTCCGTTCGAGCCATAGCTGCCCTCAGCCCGAGGGTCGGGACTTCATTTTTCGTAAACTTTTTTTNCTGACTCGTAATCGTTGAGATCCTAAACACATTAGCCTTCATTGAGAAAAAACCCCAGATAACAGCAGAGTCGCAAAGCGCGATCGGCTTTATTGCTGGGGCATTGGACTGACAAGCGCAGCTGTTCGGCTGCATTGCAGTCACCACGAAAGAGGTGAACGATTCGATGCTGACCGCACGCTGATTATCCCAGTGTCAGGCCTTGCCAGACCGAATCCCCTAACTCGCAGACCGGCAAATGCACGTACGCGGACCAATTGAACGGCAAACGCTGTAGCCGGTTGAGCTCGAAGGGCCGTTCTAGATGTGGAGTTCTGAAAAAAAGTTTGGAGAAGATGGCAGCCACGAGAAAGGATGACGGTTGCAATTACCCCAGAGTAGAAACGGACCGACCCTGATTGGGATCTTATGCCCGGTACCGTTACCGGGCTTAAGTACCCCAGAATATTTGGCAACCGCTGCGCTTAACTTTGATGGCCAGTTCGGAAAACAAAGCCGCGTACAAGCCCTTCAACCCATGGCCCGCTTCACGAGCATGGGTGTACTGGGCTTCTATTGAGGACTCTGAGCCATAGAAATGTGGCTTGGGATGAAAAAANGGTATAATGGCTGCATTACGCTTAAAATAACTGTCTGACGACGTACAATGGTTCCAGGACTGGCATTCTACAGTCCCCCTGACCCTGCCGCCCGGCTTCCGATGTCAAATGACCTCGAAAAGCGGTAGCACTGACGGGGTTGCGGGGTAACGGATTGCCGCTTTACCAGTCTTTCGTTGAGAACTCGGGCAAAGAGGAAGACAGATGCGATAACGAAATTGAAGCAGAGACATTTTTTGGAAGAAAAAATTCAAGCTTCCAGACAGCACGGGGCAACCATGCCGAAAAACTAGTAGCAGGCTATACCTCCTGCAGGGAGCACAGACGCCAGATCGGAAATTTCTCAATGCGGGGTAAATTGATGGCATTAGTCAGCGATGAACATTGGAGCATGTACACGAGCTGAGAATATTTCAAGTCGCCGTCTGTCGCCGTTCGACGATTACCGATTCGAGCCACTTCGATTTGCATGCGTGCATTGTGGGGTATCGGGCGAAACTGAGCGCCGACGAGCATTGCAAATGCCTCCACATTATCTCTTCTCACTGCTATCCTCGTCTCCTGGAGGGTTCAGCTATTGAAGATCCTTCAGCTTGGCTGGACACCCTCAGAGCTCCCTTGACCACCGAGAAGCCTTTTCGGTCTCTTAATCGTCTGGGAAATCTCAGCGTATGACCATCTGAAGTTATCTGGTCGGCCCTGATCCAATGCTACGTATCTCAGCAAATTGAAACGCAGCGTCTTGATCCTGGTCTTGCCCCGATGGAGACAGAAACGATCAGAGGACCTTATCGAGCAAACCCCACAACCCCTAAGGGCATTAAGCGGACCCCGATGAATTTTCTCCGCATGTTCTCCTGACCGTACCCCGCACTCGAAGTGCTAGCGGTAAAATTGTTTACCGCTCTGACGCTATCTGGGAGATCTGATTTCTGGACAGTAACCGAAACCACATAAAAGAGGAGGGCAGTCGAAGTGGGAGAGCGTCGTCTTCAGGCCCTCAGTTCCTCTCTTTCTTGCGGCCCAATCATGTCATCCACCGGCAACAACTCAAAGAATGGCTCCGATCTCAAGGTCGAAGACATTGAGAAGTATGAGCCCGCTCCCGTGCCTGTTGACGCCCATTATGATCCCAAATTTGTCCAGAAAACCATGTAAGTCCGCTCACCTGACTCTACTTTCCGTTGTTCCTAAGCTAATCGCCGCGCCCATTTCAATAGTCGAATGGTCGATTGGCGTATGCTGCCCCTGCTTGGGCTTCTCTATGCGGTCGCTCTTGTGGACCGCGCCAACCTTGGCATTGCCAGGACCGCTGGCATGGGGGATGACTTGGTATGTTCCTGACGATCTCTCGGTGTTACTCTTAAAGCTAAATCTGCTTTAGGAATTGGGTGTTGGAGAACGTTATAGTATCGCTTCTATGATCTACTTCGTTCCATATATTATTCTGTTAGTGAACCTTCTTTCGTGATTCCCCCCNTGATCTCATGTTCCCGCCCTTTCTAGCCAAGTCCCTACCAATCTCATCCTTCGCAAACTCGGTGCTCAGCTTTTCCTGACCATTTGCGTTGTTGGATGGGGTGCTGCTCAACTCGGAATGGGCTTTGTGCCCAACTGGGGTCTTCTCAGCCTCTGCCGTGCACTCCTTGGCGTCTTCGAGGTGCGTCCTGTCATTGTCCTCCTATCTGTCGACGTACAGAGTCTAATTTGTATCATCTTCAGGCCGGTTTCTTCCCTGCTCTTGTCTTCATTATCACGACTTGGTACAAGCGACACGAAGTGCAGAAGCGATTGGCCGTCTTCTACCTATCTTCTATCGTCATTGCAGGCTTCAGCTCGATCCTAGGTGCGTATCACTTATGTTTTAACCCCTACTTGTATCTTACTCTAGCTTTTAGCATACGCCATCACCTTCTTGAAGGGTAAAGGCGGCCTCGGTGGTTGGCAATGGATTTTCATCATCGAGGGCATCCTCACCATTGTCCTCGGTATCTTCACCTGGATGTTCGTGCCCGACTTCCCTGACAGGGCCCGCTTCCTCAACGATGAGCAGCGCAAGGTAGACACTTTTTCCCATCACGAAACGACCTCTGCAAGCTAATACTCGTAAAATTACAGATGGTCCTCGATCGTATTGAGGCCGACCGTGCGGATGCCATGCCCGACGAGATCACCAGAGAGAAGTTCATCAAGTCATTCTTTGACCCTCTCACTTGGTCGTTCGCCATCATGTTCTTGTCCTCTACGATGGCTACATACACCATCGGCTTCTTCTCGACCATCATCATCTACACTCTTGGTTACACGGAAGCCATGGCTCTCGTGCTCACCGCTTTCCCCTATGTCGCGGCAGTGAGTGTCTTGCAATGCAATGCGATTGGCATAGCGGATTGACATGCATCCTCCAATAGGCGGTCTCTTGCTTCTTCTTTGCTTGGCTCTCGGACAAAACACAAAAGCGTGCACCCTGGCTTGCGGTTCAAAACTGCATTACCCTGACCGGAATCATGCTTGTTGGGTACGCTAAGCAGCCCGGTGTCCGATACTTCGGTATTTTCTTGACCAACATGGGGGGGATCTGGATGCATTCCCGGAATCCTGGCATACGTGAGTGACCGACCGTCCTTCGCCCTCTATAAACCGCAGAAAAAAAATCTAACATATCGTTCTCTATGATAACTACAGCACTCCAACAACATTACCCAACACTCAAAGCGCGCGGTCTCAACGGCTGTCATCGTCGCCTGCGGGGGTATCGGTGGAATCTTCTCCACAACCGTCTACCGCCAGAAAGACTACCCAAGATACATCCCGGGTATCTGGGCCACCGTCGCGTGCCAGCTTACCATGATGACGCTGCTCGCCATCAATTCGTTTGTCTTTGCTCGTCGCAACCGATTGTATCGCGAAGGCAAGCGCGGGCCCCTGGAGGACACCCCTGGCTTCTACTATACCATTTAAAGAGACGGTCTCATGCTCAGGATAGTCATGCATAGTACTATAGCTAACAGCAAGCAATGTAAATTACGCATATCACGTTTCCTTTCTTCTTTTTTACCATATCTTCGTTCATGTTCATGTACCAATGTTTTTACGAGTATTTTATCACATCGTCTTTTCCATCGTCGTGGTTTACAAAAACTCCAAATCCCATCCATAGGCATCTTATAGCCTTAGGTCATAACGAACTGGAATTTCGATGAGGCTCAGCTCGGAATGCCTTCGATGTGCTCACAAGGGCCGCACCTGCTAGCACCTTCGTGAACCATCTGGCAAGAGAAGCTCGGTATTTTCGAAACGGAAGGTGCTAACATTACACCAACTTCTAGCACTAACGTTACATGGCAGCAATGAGGGGAGCACAAGGCATGAGACAGAACACAAATACATACAACAGACCAGACTGTGAATCCAGATGAAAACATGCAGCCGCCTTAAAAGAGGATCAACCACAAACAGATAGATATCAAGAAGCAAGAAACAAAAAAAAGAGAAGACAAAAAACGACTCGGAACACATCATCTAGAGATAAAACATCGTATCCCTCAACGTAGGACCAGACACACCATTATTCCACAGCGCCTCAGCCTCACGGAAGACATCCTCGGGGTTTTCAGTTCCGGCTTTGGTGCCCTCTGCCCTGACGCCCTGCAGCAGCTTGTGCAAATAGCTGCGACCCCGTTCGCACGCGAGATCGGCGTAGTACGCGGGCGAGGCGAGGCTCACAGCCTTGGTTGCACGAGCGAACATGTAGCTGACAGCGTTGGTGAGCTTCTGCAGCGGGTCAGCTTGGAAGCCGATCTCGTCGTGGACAACAATGTAGTGCGTGGGTCGGGTCGTTCCTCGAAGTCCTCCGTGTGCTATTAGAAAGTAATCAAAAGGGATGTGCAAAAAGAATAAGACGAAGAGTATACGAACCTTGCAGGAAAAAGTCAAAGTGGTAGATCGCCGTGACGCCGCGGTCGACGACGGTACCAGGTTTAGGATTTCCGTTCTGGTCTCCGTCAGCCCCTTCGGTCGGATAGAATCTCGTGTGATGACGCTTTCCCTGTATGTGCACCATAAGTATGTCAAGCAAAGATGGTAAGATCAGACAATGCTTACGCAGACGACGATCGTGATCGAAGGAGTGTAATTCTTGGTAGCCTTATCGAACTTCCGCACGGCTTCCCTAATCTTGGGTAATTCTTCCTCAATGACAATCTTGAATTGTCCCTGTAAAAATATTGTTAGCTAGAACTCACGAAGTAGAGCTGGGTCGGACCTCAGAAACTCCGTCTCGGTAGATCAAGATTCGTTCTGGAAGGATCTTGTTTCTTTCAAGGAACAGGTTCAACCTTTGGAACATCATGCGATCGAGATTGGTGACCATCTACAGAAGTTTTTCAGTTGCAGAAAATAGAACAAAAAGGTTCTGTCGACTAACCTCCTTCTTACTCTCTTGGATTTCCAGGCTGCAGGGGAATTGAGCATAAAATGGATCACAGCTGGCCACGACAGCCGCGATAGACGGTGTTCCTCTGACGCTTCCAGGACTGGGGTGAGTGACATCAATCCCAACAATCATGGTGGGCTTTTGCTTCAACCACGCCATGCTATCCTTGTCCAGCTGGTGGCTAAAGATGGGAAGCAAGTTGTCAGATACAACGCGGAATACACTAAGCGCTTGTACTTACTTCACTCCACCGAGCTTCATGTTGAACTTGAGGGCAACGTTTGCAAAATATTGAGGTTGGCCTAAACAGGGGATAAGCCGGAGACTATATGAAGGAAAAATGTCCCTTGCCTTTCTCTTTCCGGATATTTTTAGCTAGGACGCAAACAGTCGCTGAAAGTGGTAAAAGCATGTGGGATAAGACATCAGGAATAGAGAAATTTCACGTACGCAAGTCCAGCACGGTATCGCACAACTTCTTGATGCCAGAGTAAATGTGCTTGTCCCCATTAGAAAGGATGACCAGGGCAATAGAGGGTTTGTTGCCAGCCTGCAACGCCTCCGAGATGCTACCCATCGCTGCATTCCTCGTTGGATCGTTGTTATCTTTCCTGGGAAGTCGCACAGGGATGATCCTTGGGGACACTTGCCCGACCGCCATGCCGCTTGCCTTGCACGTACTCGCGAAACCTTTCCAGATCTGTTCAACGCCGGGATCCTGCGGATCCTCGAACTCGTCACGCGGATTACCGTCGAAGATGAGTATAACGGCCCAGTTATCCAGCTTGGCGCCTTTTATAAACCTGACATTACGGATATTCCAGCTAGAATGCTCGTCAACCAGTGCAGTACTGTTGGCATAGTGAACATTGGGACGTCCTAGGATTCGACCAGGGACGACAGCCATCTCGTTGCCGACGCTTGCGCCGAAAGCCTTGACGGCGACAGAGTCACCTGTGAACCCGAGTTCGCGAATGCCCTGCCCAACGATCATGTTTGCGTTGACGTTGGGTGGTTTAGTCGCGACTTTAATCATCTGGACCGTCTGGCCATCCAATAGCCTTCCTTTGAAAGCTTGGTTAGGCAGGATCTCGCACAGTTCAGCAGGAAGGAAGTGCTGCTTCGCGCCCCCAACGTCGACCAATGGCATGTCGGGGAACTTCAACGCTATGTTGTATTCTGAAGGAGGTTTTTTTTAAAGGGTATTAAATAGAAAGCTTCAAGGTTGCACGTACTACACTTGAAGTATTCCTCGACACTCATTTCTCTATCGCCGTACTCTTGCACTTTGAATCGATAGGTCCTCGCAGTCTCGGTAGACAGGGCCTTGACAGTCCTCCTGTAGCCGAGGTGGACGGTCTGTACACGAACACCCTTGAAGAAGGCAGCAGGACGGGCTCCGAAGCTAGCGTCTTTGAAATTCGTCATAGCATCCGCAAGGTTTCCAGGAATGTAGAACGCCGTCGTACAGACTGAATATCGCTTGAGTGTTTGAAGAGATACAAAGAATGAACATGGAAGTTACATACCATTAACGTTGACCATCAGTTGGTTGTGAGAAGGCCGGACGGAGGAGTAGAAACCCTTCCATGCCTCGAGCCCAGCTCCAAGATCGGTCGGCTGTTCTCCAGGCGCCTTGAAGAACCACCTGTTCCTTCCTACCATAACACCTGGGCCATCGGAGCGATTGGGGTGAGCACCAAGGACAAGGTTGAGAGCCGACACGATGGGCATGATATCATAGTCGCGATACTGCGACTGACCGGCCAAATAACTGTAAATGGGAATGAGGGTCAAGGTACACGCGTACTTTGGTCATTCATGGCGCTAGACTCACTTAAGCAGATCGTCTGTGTCGAGGGGCTGGACGTAGTTGATTTCGAGGGTGTAGTGTTTGCCTCCCTTCTTCGGGGGTTCTTCTTTCTCGTCATAGTAGAGAACCTCGATGGTGAGGGGTTGTGGCAGGAGCTTCGCAGCGATCAACTTGGCTGAATGATCGTGAGCGACGATTCCTTTCAGTCCCTTGCTGGTCCATTCGGGGGTCGCCTCGGCGAGCTGGAAGATACGGCGTTTGATTCGTTTGGCCAGTTCCTTGGCCTTGGGGGTGATCACGACATCGTATTCATAAAGAGGACCCTTGGGCACCTGGACTGGGAAAAAGTTGGCGCGTAGCTTGATCGCCTTACCGGCTGTGCCAAACCCAGGACGGACTGGGAGATCGTTTGAAGCAATCGACAAAGAGTTGAGAGACGCGACTACGGCATCCTGAGAGGTATCCCGCAGACGGGCGTCTATGGTGACGGGCCCGGGNTCGGAAGATGCTGTAAGATATTCAGAAGACCTTCAGATGCGTGATGATCAAAAGTGGAGTGCGGAGTCATACCCTCCTGATTCACCTCCGCGACCGGGGGGGCCACCTCGGAAACCGCCCCCTCGACCACCACGATCGCCAAATCCCCCTCGACCTCCGCGATTGCCGAAACCGCCTCCTCGAGGAGCGCCGCGTCCCCGAAATTCGCCACCGCCGCCGCCACGAGGGGCGCCACGGCCCCGTCCACGATCGCCACCACGACCACGATTTGACATCTGTTATGATTCGAGCAAGATCCGTGTATATTCGATAAGAATATGAAGAGCCAGATGGATGTGTTGATTCTGCAGCCCCTACAACTATGCGAGATCAGTTATAGAGAGCCCAGGTAGCAGTGGTGTGCAAACCGAGTGGGAGTCGGAGTCAAAGGCAGAAAATCTCTAGAGGGATTGAGTGGCTTCCAATATTCCAAGAATGGGACAAAACTTAAGCTAAGGATAGAAATTCTTGACTCCAAAATGACAATGTCTCCAAAAGGCACGCCTCGAGGCCCCAAGGCAGTTTTCTGAGGGAAACACAATTGGCAGGTAGGAGTGAAGCAAGAATTAGATGGGGGCAGGGAAAATGGAGACAAAGACGCGTCTTGACGCGTCCCTGGGGAGTCTTCAAATATCTACAGGCCGGAAACGGGGGTAAAGTTCTCAACAAGAGTCGAAAGTACCACCTCTGCGAAATGTACAAGTAAAAATATAGGGATCATAAAACGGAACCAAACGCACTTAAATGTAGCTGAGCGAACTTGGCGCCGACGCAGGCTCGTCCACCGCCAAGGAAGGTCATTCTAAAGCGAGGAGTGTATAAAGACACTCTGGTTCAGCTCCAATTTCATGCGTGAAGTTGCATCGAAACTTACAGGTGAGAGTACACTCCCGGAACCTTCGCCGCAACGACACTCTCCTTCACAGGCTCTAACCGCCGTTCAGGTTTCCATTCCTCTGCATCCTCGCCCCAAACATCCTTCAAGTTATTTCGATTGCAACCAATCAAAGACATGATGATCGTTGTGCCCTCCGGTATGATTTCTCAGGAATAATGGCACCGGCGCGTATCTGTTTAAAAAATTGTCAGTCGGTGTTCAAGGAGGAGATATGGCCATAAGCTTACAATCTCAGTGTTTCCTTGCATACTGCGTCCAAGTATGGGGGGGTCATCAAAGTTTCGAATTCAGGGTCGTCACCGCTCCTTTGCTTTCTAGCCTCCTGCAGCTCAGCTCGTGGCTTGGCTTGAACTTCACGGTGTTCGCTAAGGAGGTGAGGTGCTCGCGAAAGTCCGTTGGAAGTGGTGTTCATCCCAGCAAACGTAATGCTCCTGGAAATACCGATGCAGTATAAGTGCTCAAGAAGCTCCAGATATGTTGCGTTGATACAGGCGCACCCTATCTGTCCAAGTCAATTACTTTGAGGCAGCTTTTCTTCATCAGAAGCTAGCATGTTCGTTCGCACTGCCCAGAAATCATGAGTCGTTTGATCACAACAAGAAAAAGGTGTAACATACGCAGGATGCTCAAGATATCCTTTCCACTCCCAATCCTCGCTATAAGCACTTCGTCGTCCGCATCCAAGCTTTTCTGCGGCTGCCCCGAGGATTTCCTTTGCCGTTTGATCCATAACATCAACCATATCCCTAATGGCATGATGCTTCGGCTAGGGTATTATTGAGCAAACCCCACGACCCCTAAGGACATTAGGCGGACTCCAACAAATATCCTCCGCATGTTCTCCTGCCAGTGACTGTGCACCGCACTCGAAGTGCTAGCGGTAGAAATTGTTGACCGCTCTGACGCTATCTGGGAGATCTGGTTTCTGGGCAGTAACCGAAGCCACATAAAAAAGGAGGGCAGCCGAAGTGGAAGAGCGTCGTCCTCAGACCCTCGTTTCCTTTCTTTCTTGCGGCCCAACCATGTCGTCCACCGGCAAGTTGAAGAATGGCTCTGATCTTGATCAGACCGCTCCCGTGCCTGTTGACGCCCACTGTGATCCCAAATTTGTCTAGAAAACCATGTCTTTTCCGTCGTTCCTAAGCTAATCGATCGCTGCGCCCATTTCAATAGTCGAATGGTCGATTGGCGTATGCTGCCCTTGCTTGGGCTTCTCTATGCGGTCGCTCTTGTGGACCGCGCCAACCTTGGCATTGCTAGGACCGCTGGTATGGGGGAAGGCTCGGTATGTTGCTGACGATCTCTCGGTGTTACTCTTCCCGGTGTTACTCTTAAAGCTAAATCTGTTTGAGGAATTGGGTGTTGGAGAATGTTATAGTATCGCTTCTATGGTCTATTTCGTTCCGTGTATTATTCTGTGAGCTGAACTTTCTTTCGTGATCTTCCCCTAATCTCATGTTCCCGCCCTTACTAGCCAAGTCCCCACCAATCTCATTCTTCGCAAACTCGGTGCTCAGCTTTTCCTGACAATTTGCGTTGTCGGATGGGATGCTGCTCAGCTCGGGATGGGCTTTGTCCCCAGGCTCCCCGACAAGCCAAGGAAGCGTGCACCCTGGCTCGCTGTTCAGAACTGCATTACCTTGACTGGAACTATGCTGGTCGGCTATGCCAAGCAGCCCGGTGCCTGGTACTTCGGTATTTCTTCTTTGGAGGACACCCCTGGCTTCTACTATACCATCTAAAGAGACGACCCCATGCTCAGGATAGTCACGCATACTACTAAGTAACAGCAAGCAATGTAAATTACGCATCTCACGTTTTTAACTTTATTTTTTNATCTTGTCATGTCTTCGTTCATGTTCATGTACCAAAGTTTTACGAGTATTTTATCATGTCGTCTTTGCCACTGTCGTGGTTTACATTTACAAACACTCCATATCCCATCCATAGGCATCTCAAGCTCTTGGATCCTAACAACCTTCAAGCTCGAGAAGCGAGCATCGGCTCGGAGCACCTTCAAGATATGTATGTTCACAATCTAGGCAACGAGGTCTTGCTAGTACCTTCTTCAACCAACTGGCAAGAGAAACTGGATATTTTCGGAACGAAGGTGCTAACATTACACCAACATCTAGCGCTAATTTTACACGGTAGCAATGAAGAGAACGCAAGGCATGAGGCAGAATACAAGTACATACAACAGAACAAGCTGCGAATCCAAATGAAAACGTGCGGCCGCCTTAAAGGTCAACCACAGATAGATAGTATGAAGAAAAAAAAAACGGGAGAAGCAAAAACGATTCGGAACACATCATCTAGAGGTAAAACATCGTATCCCTCAAGGCAGGACCAGACACACCATTATTCCACAACGCCTCAGCCTCGCGGAAGACATCCTCGGGGTTTTCAGTTCCGGCTTTGGTGCCCTCCGCTCTGACGCCCTGCAGCAGCTTGTGCAAATAGCAGCGACCACGTTCGCACGCGAGATCGGCGTAGTACGCGGGCGAGGCGAGGCTCACAGCCTTGGTTGCACGAGCGAACATGTAGCTGACGGCGTTGGTGAGCTTCTGCAGCGGGTCTGGCTGGAAGCCGATCTCGTCGTGGACAACATAGTAGTGCGTGGGTCGGGTCGTTCCTTGAAGTCCTCCGTGTGCTATTAGAAAGTAGTCACAAGTCAGGGATGTGCAAGAAGAATAAGACGAAGAGTATACGAACCTTGCAGGAAAAAGTCAAAGTGGTAGATCGCTGTGACGCCACGGTCGACGACGGTACCAGGCTTAGGATTTCCGTTCTGGTCTCCGTCACCCGCTTCGGTCGGATAGAATCTTGTGTGATGACGCTTTCCCTGCATATGCACCATGAGTATCCAGCAAAGATAGAAAGATCAGGGACAATCCTTACACAGACGACGATCGTGATCACAGGAGTGTACTTCTTAGTAGCCTGATCGAACTTCCGCACGGCTTCCCTAATCTTGGGTAATTCTTCCTCAATGACGATCTTGAATTGTCCCTTTAAAAATATTGTCAGCTAGAACTCTCACGAAATAGAGCTGGTTCGGACCTCAGAAACTCCGTCCCGGTAGATCAAGATTCGCTCTGGAAGGACCTTGTTCCTTGAAAGGAACAAGTTCAACCTTTGGAACATCATGCGATCGAGATTGGTGACCATCTACAGAGATTTGAGTTGCAGACAACAGAGCAAAGATGGTTCCGACTAACCTCCTTCTTACTCTCTTGAATCTCCATGCTGCAGGGGAATTGAGCATAAAAGGGATCACAGCTGGCCACGACAGCCGCGATAGATGGTGTTCCTCTGACGCTTCCAGGCCCGGGGTGGGTGACGTCGATCCCAACGATCATGGTGGGCCTTTGCTTCAACCAAGCCATGCTCTCCTTGTCCAGTTGGTGGCTAGAGATGACAAGCAAGTTGTCAGATACAACGCGGATTACACTAAGTGCTTATACTTACTTCACTCCACCGAGCTTCATGTTGAACTTGAGGGCGACGTTCGCGAAGTACTGGAGTTGGCCTAAACGAGGGGTAAGCCGAAGAGTCATATGAAGGAACAATGTTCCTTGCCTTTCTCTTTCCGGATCTTCGTAGCTTGAACGCAAACGGTCGCTGAACGTAATACAAGCATGTGAGATAAATCATTAGGAATGAAGGGAATTCCACGTACGCAAGTCCAACACAGTATCGCACAACTTCTTGATGCCAGAGTAAACGTGCTTGTCCCCATTAGAAAGGACGACCAGGGCAATAGAGGGTTTGTTGCCAGCCTTCAACGCGTCCGAGATGGCACCCATCGCTGCGTTCCTCGTTGGATCGTTGTAATCTTTCTTAGGAAGTCGCACAGGGATAATCCTTGGGGGCGCTGGCCCGACCGTCATGCCGCTCGCCTTGCACATACTCGCGAAACCTCTCCAGATCTGCTCAACACCGGGATCTTGCGGACCCTGGAACTCGTCACGCGGATTACCGTCAAAGATGAGCATAACGGCCCAGTTATCCAGCTTGGCGCCCTTGGTAAACTTGACATTACGCATGTTCCAGCTGGCACGCTCGTCGACCGACGCGGTACTGTTGGCGTACTGGACATCAGGGCGTCCTAGGATTCGACCAGGGACGACAGCCATCTCGTTGCCGACGCTTGCGCCGAAAGCCTTGACGGCGACAGAGTCACCTGTGAACCCGAGTTCGCGAATGCCCTGCCCAACGATCATGTTTGCGTTGACGTTGGGTGGTTTAGCTGCGACTCTGATCATCTGGGCTGTCTGGTCATCCAAGAGCTTTCCTTTGAAGGCTTGGTTGGGCAGGATCTCGCACAGTTCAGCAGGAAGGAAGTTCTGCTTTGCGCCCCCAACGTCGACCAATGGCATGTCAGGGTACTTCAACGTTCTGTTGTACTCTGAAGGAGGTTTTTTCAAAGGGTATTAAATAAAAANGCTTCAAGGTTGCACGTACTGCGCTTAAAGTATTCCTCGACACTCATTTCTCTATCTTCGTACTCTTGCACTTTGAATCGATGGGTCCTAGCAGTCTTGTTAGACAGAGTCTTGACGGTCCTCCTGTAGCCAAGGTGGACGGTCTGTACACGAACACCCTTGACGAAGGCGGCAGGACGGGCTCCGAAGCTAGCGTTTCTGAAATTTGTCATAGCATCCGCAAGGTTTCCGGGAATGTAGAACGCCGTCGTACAGACTGGATATCGCTTGAGTGTTTGAAGAGATACAAAGAGTGGACATGAAGTTGCATACCATTAACGTTGACCATCAGCTGGTTGTGAGAAGGCCGGACGGAGGAATAAAAACCCTTCCATGCCTCGAGCCCAGCTCCAAGATCGGTCGGCTGTTCTCCAGGCGCCTTGAAGAACCACCTGTTCCTTCCTACCATGACACCTGGGCCATCGGAGCGATTGGGGTGAGCACCAAGGACAAGGTTGAGAGCCGACACGATGGGCATGATATCATAGTCGCGATACTGCGACTGGCCGGCCAAATAGCTGTAAATGGGAATACAGTGTCAAGGTACGCGCGTACTATGGTCATGGCGATCAACTCACTTGAGCAGATTGCCTGTGTCGAGGGGCTGGACGTAGTTGATTTCGAGGGTGTAGTATTTGCCTCCCTTCTTCGGGGGTTCTTCGTTCTCGTCATAGTAGAGTACCTCGATGGTGAGGGGCTGTGGCAGGAGCTTCGCAGCGATCAACTTGGCTGAATGATCGTGGGCGACAATTCCTTTCAATCCCTTGTTGGTCCATTCGGGGGTCGCCTCGGCAAGCTGGAAAATCCGGCGTTTGATTCGTTTGGCCAGTTCCTTGGCCTTGGGGGTGATCGCGACATCGTACTCGTGGAGAGGACCCTTGGGCACCTGGACTGGGAAAAAGTTGGCGCGCAGCTTGATCGCCCTGCCGGCTGTGCCAAACCCAGGACGGACCGGGAGATCGTTGGAAGCAATCGACAAAGAGTTGAGGGACGCGACTACGGCATCCTGAGAGGTATCCCGCAGACGGGCGTCTATGGTGACGGGCCCGGGTCGGAAGATGCTGTAAGAGAAGACCTTTAGATGAGTGATGATCAAAAGTGGTGTGCAAGACCGGAGTCATACCCTCCGCCAGGGGGGCCACCTCGGAAACCGCCCCCTCGACCACCACGGTCGCTAAATCCTCCTCGACCTCCGCGATTGTCGAAACCGCCTCGAGGAGGGCCTCCGCGTCCCCGAAATTCACTACCGCCGCCACGGCCCCGCCCACGATCGCCACCACGATTTGACATCTTCTATGAGTTGAAGACTGTGCAAGATCAGTTACAGAGAGTCCAGGGCAGCAGTGGTGTGCGAACCGAATTACTTGAAAGACAATGGGAGTCGGAGTCAAAGGCAGAAGAGGGATTGAGTGGCTGCGAATACCGCTGATATTCCAAGAATGGGATAAAGCCTGATAAAGCTTAAGCTATGTAAGGATAGAAATTCTTGACTCCAAAATGACAACGTCTCCGAAAGGTACGCCTCGAGGTTCCAAGGCGGTTCCTGAGGGAAACACAATTGGCAGGTGGGAGTGAAGCAAGAATTAGATGCGGACAGGTAAAATGGAGACCAGCCTTAAATACTGGGCAAGAACCAAACAGCGCCACACTCTGACTCACTTGGCTGTCGGAACACGCG
This sequence comes from Candolleomyces eurysporus, assembly GCA_027579435.1. Lineage (NCBI taxonomy): Eukaryota > Fungi > Basidiomycota > Agaricomycetes > Agaricales > Psathyrellaceae > Candolleomyces > Candolleomyces eurysporus. Next base: position 45,431 of record JANBPK010001493.1, read on the forward strand.
TTGTCCACACCGCCCCGAATCCCCAACCATCAGCTGCGGAACATGTTCAAGGCTCATTGCCCGAAGTTCTAACGCATAACAAGCGCCGGGGCAGAATTTCAAGCAGAAGACTTTCCAAATTCTCTCGCCTTCTCGCAGTATTCAATTCCGTTCCCGATGTGACGTGTACGCCATAAACATCCGAGTTAGGTATAACACGACCCACACATGATTTTTATATTGGGGCGATATGTAGCGGCGTCACCCCAGCATGAGACGCCCTCGGCGGTGACATACTATTCACAGCTATCGCGACTCCTGCTGTGCAAGAATCTGATTCTGGACCACCAGAAGCAACGCGTACAGAGTCTCGATCCTCTACAGCGATCAGCGCGGTCAGCAACGCTTCCTTCAAATCGGATGTGTGTCGCAAAACGTACCGGAACCTCTACTCTGTGCTCTCGGGCCATTCTAACCACTTCACCTAATATTACCTCCACCTCCAAAGGCTGCCCACGTTCGGCGTCCAGCATCATACTTGGCTTATGCGAATTGTTAGGCTGAGCATGCGTCTTTCTGGTACCCTCAATGACGAGATCCGGGAGTGCAGATGGAAGCCCGTTTTCGTTATCAGGATATCCGAGTGCACGGCCTACAATAACCCTTTGTTAACAGCGTAAGGTGTGACGGTCGTAAACTCCTACCTAGCGTGAGCAGCTCAGTCATCACAGCTTTGATTGAAGGAACTGTGTATGTTTCGATAGATTCTGCAGTAATGGGCGACACATAAGGTCGGTACGAAACCGATGGATCCTTGGGTGGAGGACGGAATAATGCGGGGACTGTATGGCTGCGAGGAAACGGCTGTGAGTGCTGGATGCCCTAGATCACCACACCTTCTTGCAGGAGAATGGCTTACCCGGTTAGAGTCGCATAAGATGAAAATGCAACATTCCAAAAATTCTTAGCAAACTTCTGGCGTTGTATTTCGGGGACGATGGTAACCTCGCTACCACCGGCAGTTAAAATACCTCCAATATCTTCGAGGATACTTTGCTCCAGAGGGGTGTTTTGAATAGCGGTACGATCCTCTCGATAGATTCCGAGCGTAACACGTTCCTGGGGCAGATCGTTAGTGTGATCAGCATCTGGAAATATGTATATCAACTCACGAAATCGCCATGCTTCACAACATTTGGTGCCGAGAGATTCGTAAAGATCCATACAGCGGCGCTAACAATCTTTGGTGTGCCTTGGCCCAGAGCTTTAGCGGCCTTGTACAGATCCACTTCGACGTTCAACCCGTTCTGGAGCAAAACATAAGTCGGCTGCTCGTAGTTCTCAGTGTACGGGGCGGATAGCAAAGGCTCGAGCAGCTTGGGAGTTCGCGTCAGCTCCGGAACCGCCTTTGTCGCTACCAAGACGTAGGAGTAAGGTCTGTCGGCAGCCTCGGAGATGGATTTGCAGACTTGCGAGCGTGGTCAGATGAAGCATATCAGATAGCAGAAGCTTGAGGCGCCTACTTCGATCTGGTTTCCAGCCCCTAATGTCACCATACTTTCCGCTAACGAAATGAAGACCTTCCCCTAAAGACCTCGAGCTCGTCAAGACTGCGGCTTTAAGCATAGTCATTACACGAAGCAACTCACGGTCGACAAGATCGTAGTTACTTCGAGCGACGATAGTAACTCTCGCGAGATTACTTCGCTTCAAAATGAGAGAATCTGCTAAACACATTAGCGCTACCTCCCAAAACCAACGGCCATCTACCGACTCACAGACTGCGCCGACTGCGCCAAATCCGACGAGGAGGACGTCCTTGAGCTGGGCAGACATTGGTACGGGGGAAAGGATACCAAGTTAAATTGGTAAAGTGGGATGCTTATAAGTGGATCAGCTATCGCACATGCGCCGATACGCTGCAGAGCTCAGACGACTCATTCATGATGATGGCGCATGAGAATGGGTCAGAACTTTGGCTTATCGGGTACGCAACCGGCCCGGCGGAATCCTCCTCCTCAATATTTCGGAACACAGCAGGAACTCGAGGTGGTAGTGGTTGTCTAGACGGACAATTAGAGTGCAAGTCGATTATGGGGTCGAACGGGGAGACTTGGGGCCAGGTGGTTGAATCACATGAGATTTAACCCCACCGTCGTTCCTCTTATGGGCGCCTTTACCTGGAGAATCATCGCTCCGATACCAGTCGACCCTAATCCCGAAAACACCGACTCACCAAGTACGCGTCCTGCCACTCTGAGCCAACCATGAGACGCCGGAAACCGCTCTTTAGGTAGGGGAAATGATGAAGATATCAGATGGCACCGAGGAAGCCCCCGCCGTTGAGCTTGACGCGGACGCCTCAAACGCGACTCCGGCCCCTATTCTTGATATGGCAGACTCATCAAGACGCGTCTTGACGCGTGCAGACTCTGGTAAGGTGTATTATTTAATATCATTTCCAGATCGCAGAAACAAAAGGCATATTTTACCTTCTCAGGAGGAATGGCACTGGGGCATATGTGTTCAAAAATTGCTAGTCTATGTTTAAGGAGGACATATGACCATAGGCTTACAATCTCAGGGTTTCCTTGCGAGCTGCATCCAAGTACGGGAGGGTCATAAAAGTTTTGAATTCAGGGTCGTCACCGTTCCTCTGCTTTCTGGCCTCAGCTCGTAGCTTGGCTTGAACTTCGGGGTGTTCGCTGAGACGGTGAAGAGCTCGTGAAAGGCCGTTAGATGTGGTGTTCGTCCCAGCAAGTGTAATGGTCCTGAAGATACCGATCTCAGTGTAAGTGCGCAAAAAGTTATAGATATCACGCTTTGGAAGAGGCGTACCCTATATATGTGTCCGAGCACTTTGAGAAAGCTTTTCTTTCTCTGAAGCTAGCATATTCGTCTTCACTGCGATAAAGCTGAATCATGAGCCACTCGTCCATCCTCAGTGCAGGAAGGACAGAGCAAAATCACCTACGCAGAATGCTCAAGATATCCTTTCCACTCCCAATCCTCGCTTTGAGCACCTCGTCGCCTGCATCCATGCTTTTCTGTGCCTACCTGAGGATCTCCTTTGCCGTTTGGTCCATAACGTCAACCATGTCCCTAATCGCATGGAGCCTCGGCCAAGGAACGATGTCCAAGAGGAACCGCCAGAAGCGAGGTAACCCAATCCATCTCAAAGGAGAGAGCAGGCACTGAGTGCCCACCTAAAAGCCATGAATCTGACTTTGGTCCAGAAACCACGGCCAAAGCAGCATTTTGAGCATAGTGAAGGTAGACTCGGTATGCCACCCACACAGCTACAAAGGCGGTTAGGGCTTGGAGAGTCAATGAGGGCTTTTTGGGGCTTCAAGCCCCAGTGAAAACAGTGTTTTCAAAAATCTGCAATGTTATGCAAAAGGTGAAAATAAGCTACAAAGATCTGCACAATCACAGGCACACTCTCAATTTGATCCATTCTATCACTGCTTCTTCTGCATTATGCTGGTATCCTATGTGAGAAGGCAAAACCAGAAATTTTGACCGGGCCTCAAGCTTTTCGAACACAACTTGAAGATGGTTCACATCAATTGACGTTTACATTGTCGCTAGGCGCCGAGGCCTCAGCATCCGAGTTAGGTATAACACAACCCATACATGATTTTTGAAATTGGGCCGACATGCAACGGCGTCATCCCAGCACGAGACGCCCTCACGATTCGACACAGGACAGGTGCACGGTAACATACTATTCACAGCTATCGTGACTCCTGCTGCGCAAGAATCTGATTCTGAACCACCAGAAGCAACGCGTACAGAGTCTCGATCCTCTAAAGCGATCAGCACGGTCAGCAACGCTTCCTTCAAATCGGATTTGTGTCATAAAACGTACCGGAACCTCTACTCTGTGCTCTCGGGCCATTCTAACCACTTCACCTAATATAACCTCCACTTCCAAAGGCTGCCCACGTTCAGCGTCAAGCATCATACTTGGTTTGTGCGAACTATTAGGTTGAACATGTATCTTTCTGGTGCGCTCAATGACGAGATCCGGAAGTGCGGATGGAAGCCCATGTTCGTTATCAGGATACCCAAGTGCGCGGCCTACAATAACCCTTCGTTAACAGCGTAAGGTGTAGTAAACCTGAGCGATCTCCTACCTAGCGTGAGCAATTCAGTCATCACAGCCTTGATTGAAGGAACCGTGTACGTTTCGATAGCTTCTGCAGTAAGAGGCGACACATAAGGTCGATACGAAACTGATGGATCCTTGGGCGGAGGACGGAATAATGCGGGGACTGTATGGCTGGGAGGAAACGGTTGTCAGCGCTCGATGCCCTACATAGATCACCACACCCTCTTGCAGGACAATGGCTTACCCGGTTAGAGTCGCGTAAGATGAAAACGCGACATTCCAAAAATTCTTAGCAAACTTCTGGCGTTGTATTTCGGGGACGATGGTAACCTCGCTACCACCGGCAGTTAGAATACCCCCAATATCTTCGAGGATGCTTTGTTCCAGAGGGGTGTTTTGAACAGCGGTACGATCCTCTCGATAGATTCCGAGGGTAATGCGGTCCTGGGGCAGATCGTTAGTCTGATCAGCAGCTGGAAATATGTATATCAACTCACGAAATCGCCATGCTTCACAACATTTGGTGCCGAGAGATTTGTCCCGATCCATACAGCGGCGCTAACGATCTTTGGTGTGCCTTTGCCCAGAGCTTTAGCGGCCTTGTACAGATCCACTTCGACGTTCAACCCGTTCTGGAGCAAAACATAAGTCGGCTGCTCGTAGTTCTCAGTGTACGGGGCGGATAGCAAAGGCTCGAGCAGCTTGGGAGTTCGCGTCAGCTCCGGAACCGCCTTTGTCGCTACCAAGACGTAGGAGTAAGGCCTGTCGGCAGCCTCGGAAACGGATTTGCAGACTTGCGAGAGTGGTCAGATGAAGCATATCAAATAGTAGAAGCTTAAGACGCCTACTTCGATCTGGTTTCCAGCCCCTTATGTCCCCGTACTTTCCACTAACGAAGTGAAGACCTTCTCCTGAAGGGCCCGTTAAGACTGCGGGCTTTGAGCATAGCCATGTCACGGAGCAACTCACGGTCGACAAGCTCGTAGTTGCTTCGAGCGACAATAGTAACTCTGGCAAGATTACTTCGCTTCAAAATGAGAGAATCTGAAAAACACATTAGTGCTACCTCCCAAAGCCAATGACCATCTACCGACTCACAGACTGCGCCGACTGCGCCAAATCCGACGAGGAGAACGTCCTTGAGCTGGGCAGACATCGGTACGGAGGAAAGAATATCAAATTAGATTGGTACCTGGTAAAGTGGCATGCTTATAAGTAGATCAGCTATTGCACATGCGCCGATGCGCTGTAGAGCTCAGACGACTCGTCCATGATGATGGCGCATGAGAATGGGGTCAGAACTTTGGCTCATCGGGTACGCAACGGCCCGGCGGGAATCCGCCTCCTCGATATTTCGGAACATAGCAGGAATTCGAGGTGGTGGCCTGGACGGACAATTAGAGTGCAAGTCGATTATGGGGTCCACCGCGAAGATTTGGGGCAGATGTGCTTGGCCAGTGCTTGCGCCATTGTCCGGTCTGTGCTTGGTCGGTCGACGACCGGGCTTTTCACCGTTTTTGGGTCATTGTATCTCTGCAACGGTTCGCCACCAGAGCACAAGTGTTCTGGAGCTGGAATGAGATAAATAGCAGGCATTGAATCGCACGAGGTTTAACCCCACATCTCTGCTCGAGATGAGCGCCGTTACCTGGAGAATCATTGTTCCGACGCCAGTCGGCCCTAATCCCGAAAACACCGACTCGTCAAGGGCGCGTCCTGACGCGCTCGTGTCGCCACTCGTAGCCAACCATGAGATGCCGGAAGCGGCTTTTCAGGTAGAGGAGATGATGGAGGTATCAGACGGCGCTGAGGACGACCCTGCCTCCGAGCTCGACACCTCAAACGCGACTCCGGCCCCTAATCTCGATATGGCAGACTCATCAAAGACGCGTCTGGACGCGTCCCCTGGGTTGGTTTCAAATATCTACAGGCCAGGAACGGGGCTCAAAGAATTACCAAAGAAAGTAAGCGGAAGGAGGCTCAAGGTACCACCGGGATCCATCGTACTAGAATGGCAAACCCTCGAGGAAGCACGAGAGTGGATGAAGAAAGAAGAGGCCAGCCAAATCATCAGATTCGTCAGAAGGACAACTCGAAACTGTTATTACTGTTCTCGCGGACAAAGAGGAAAGAAGGGAGTCGACACCGGGTTGAAAAAGCCGAAGACATCCAACCGAACGAACTGTGGGTGCCGACTGACTTTGGAGGTGTATCCAGACCGGGTGCTTGGAGTTTATACTCCAACTCACGACCACGAGATTGGCGAGGCGAACGTTGCGTACACCTCGATCTCCGATACTCAAAGCCAGAAAGTCGAAGAAATGCTAAAAATGAAAGTCAAATGCAGCGAAATTATCCGGCGCCTTCGCACGGAGGCTGAGACACGGCGAGATAGGCTTATTTCAAGTGTCGACATCCACAGGGTACGGGTTAGGATGAAGCGGCAGCAGCAACGTCTTGCGCAGAAGAAGCAATCTAATGAGGACCATGCGGAGCACCCGATCGGATGATATGCATAGAATTAGTAGATACAAGGTCATGGTCTTTCAATCTTCTGCTTCAATAAAACTGAGCTTCAACGGCAACTGCAACTTTCGATGACCAGTGCTGGTTAATCCAGCATCTTTCGTCGTCGGCTGAATGACTCCGTTCAGCTGCCAGATAATTTCCTTGCTTCCAGGCGCGAAGGTAAAGTTTTCAACGAGAGTCGAAAGCACCACCTCTGCAACAACACGTATGAGCGAAATTCTGGGGACTATTAAACGGTACCAAACGCACTCATTTGTAGCTGAGCGAACTTGACGCCGACGCATGCTCGCCCACCACCAAGGAATGTCATCCTAGGAGCAAGGTCAGTCTGATTCAGAATTCATATCATGAAGCAGAGTTGAAACGTACAGGTGAGAGTACACTCCCGGAACCTTCGCCCCAACGACACTCTCCTTCACAGGCTCTAACCACCGTTCGGGCTTCCATTCCTCGGCATCCTCACCCCAGACATCCTTATTGCGATTGCAGCCAATCAAAGACATGATGATCGTTGTGCCCTCCGGTACGAATATCTCGTTGAGCTGTTGTTTCGGATCGAAGGCGGTTTGGATGGGTGTATGGAGAGGCATGATCATGTCAGTGCAGACTCTGGTAAGGTGCGGTTACTATTATTTCCAGGTCGTAGAAACAGAGGGCATGATTTACCTTCTCAGGAGGAATGGCACCGGCGCATATCTGTTCATGAATCATTAGTCGATGTTCAAGGAGGACATATGACTATAAGATTACAATCTCAGTGTTTCCTTGCAAACTGCATCCAAGTACGGGAGGGTCATCAAAGTTTCGAATTCAGGGTCGTCGCCGTTCCTCTGCTTTCTGGCCTCTTGCAGCTCAGCTCGTAGCTTGGCTTGAACCTCGGGGTGTTCGCTGAGGAGGTGAAGCGTTCGCGAAAGACCGTTAGACGTGGTGTCCATCCCAGCAAATGTAATGCTCCTGAAGATACCGATCTCGGTGTAAGTGCGCAAGAAGTTATAGATATCACGCATTGACAGAGGCGCACCCTATCTGTCCGAGCAAATCACTTTGAGGTAGCTTTTCTTCCTCTGAAGCTAGCATATTCGTCCTCACTGCGATAAAGGTGAATCATGAGCCACTCGACCATCCTCAGCGCAGGAAGGACAGAGAAAAATCACATACGCAAGATGCTCAAGATATCCTTTCCACTCCCAATCCTCGCTTTGAGCACTTCGTCGTCCGCATCCAAGCTTTTCTGCGCCTGCCCGAGGATCTCCTTTGCCGTTTGATCCATGACATCAACCATATCCCTGATGGCATGAAGCTTCGGCCAAGGAACGATGTCCAAGAGGAACCGCCGGAAGCGGGGTGACCCAATCTTGCTCAGAGGTGGGAGGAGATACATGCGCGGCAGGACCATGAGAGGATCCGTTGCTGAACGGCTGTAGATAGAAACGCTAGTGAGTATTTCGGGATTGGCGTTGGAAGTAATCAACCTACGCAAGGTTTTTAATGGACGTAGTGAACGGATGTTCGGGGGCATTCTCTGTCAGAGGATCCAACGAATATCCAAAGCCTCCCTGGCCAATAAGTTCAAGAGCGACACGGGACATCCATGCAGCCAAGTCGACCTGTGAGCGGGAAGATGGTTAGCCAGAGATGTGCGGATGACCTGGAAGAATCACGCACCTCTGACTGTCCTCGCAGAACCTGCTGCTTGATGGAATCGCGAAGCTATCTGTCTGTAAGCCATTTGTCCATAGATAGCGGAGTCTAATTGACCACTTACCGTGTAAGCGACTCTATAGCATGTGGGCACTGGGCCGAAGGTTCAGCTCCGAGCCACAGAATAGACCACTGAAGGTAAACGTACAAATCGAGCGCATATGTGCTGGGGAAAAGACAGGTCCAATCATCTTCTTCTGCTTGCGATGCTCATCACCATGAGAGGCAGGCAAACTGTTCCCAAAGATGAGTCCGTTCATCCTGCATGGATTATGATGTCAGTAGAAAGTTGGGTAGACACAAGGGGTGAGCCTTACACGAGGAAGTCTTCTGTCTTTTCATAGACTCCTTGCTCCTTGCTGAGGATTTGAGATAGGGCCTTGGGGTCATAGACGTACAGGTGGGGTGCCTGTAAATGTGCCGGTCAAATGTCCAGTCTTGGATCAAACGGACGGCGGATATGCAAGTACCTTGAGGAGTCCAGAGAACTTGAACACGGCTCCATCTAGGTGCGAAGGCTTTGAGTATCGTATAATACGGCCCACCAAAACCAAATGCACTCACAATCCTTCATCAGCTGTTTATGATACTCCCATCCATTCGTCGCGAACATAGCTTTCAGATCGCCTACACGAACGCACTATTATTCAGCTCCTAGCACTCGGCGTACAGTTTTACAGGCACTGAGCGCGCACCTAAAAGCCATGAATTTGACTTCGGGCCAGGCACCACGGCCAAAGCAGCATTTTGAGCATAGCGGAGGTAGACTCGGTACACCACCCATGCAGCCACAAAGGCGGTTAGGGCTTGGAGAGTCAATGAAGGCATCGTTGGGCTTCAAGGCTGGTATTCCCCTTCTGCTACTGTGCTGGGTGGCAGCAAGGTTGAGGGAAAGGAAGCGCGAGTTGAGAGTTCATTGGGACCCTTGACTTTTTGGTACATATGTCTAGGAAGGTTCTGTGCGGCCGTGTACCGTTGCAGTTACGAAAGTCCGCAAACCCAGGTATTCTATTGGTTGTCCATTAGACTTCGCTTATATATCGCTTTGATATTGTGCGATTGCTTTGGGGGTGTAGACTTTGATAGACGGAAGGAAGAGAGAGAGGTGGAGACGGTTGATGGCGGCGCGCTCGTGTTGGTCCAGGCCAGACGCGAGGTATTATGCAGCTCGGCATGGGCATTAGAATCTATCATCGCTTGTTATGTATTTGGACCGTGTTGCCCGTCTTTAGAGTTCTAAGAAGTACACTTCAAGCCACAGTAAAATTTACAAAGTCTGAGTTCAAGTCATTGGCCCGAGGCCCGAGTCCCATCCACATCCCATCCACATCGTTCCCGAGCTTTAACTTTCTTTCTCGCCGACCTCCACATCAACGTATCTACGTGGTCTTAGCTTTAATCAAATTAGCCATAAGATCAAAGCTATTCCCATCGGGCTGCAAATCGATATACTGCAAGCCACCCTCCCGCGCAGGATACACATACCTCCCATAACTCGTACCCTTCGAATCGAGGTGACTATCGTCCCTGACCGTCCTCAACAGCCCATAATCCGGGGTGATTCCGACGATCCGAACTTCAGTGGGAGGTGTGGTTGTGGTGACAGTGACGCGCTGTTCCGTGTGCAGCCAGACGTCGTAGTAGGATTGAAGGAAGGGTTCGAAGGAGCCTCCGGTGGACGTGAACTCGTCCCATAGACGCTGGAAGGTGGTCATGATCGCTGCTGCGGTGCGTTCCAGAGAGAGAGGATGCTTCGTTCCTGACTCGGAGTGCAAGCGGGAGATGAGCTGGGCGAGGGATGCAATGGGCGGTTTGTTAAGGACATTGAGGCCGCATCCTGAAGACACGAACGAAGGACGGAATGAGTGAGAAAACGATGTACCTGAGTGGCGACATGAGGAGGTGCTCACCGATCACAATATCAACCTTTCCTCCAGGAGCAAAGTTGGTGTTCACCAATATACCTCCAATCTTCTTCAGATCCTCCTTCGGGTTCGAAGTATCACCCTTATCGCTCAAGTCCAGATAGAGGTCATTAGGCCACTTGATCCTGACCCTCTTACCCAACTCCGGACCAAGCACTTCGGGCATCCGACACGCCTGGCAAACCGCCAGCGCAAAAAGGTATTGGATAAAGACAAGCCGATTGGCAGTCAAAGTTCCGTTCGTTGACGAGATTATGCTGGTAGGTACAGGCTCAAACGCGCTGTTGGTGCTAGTCGCTTTCAAGTTCGAAGGGATCGTCTTCGCCGTTTTACTGCTTTCTGGCCCAGTCGTTGTCTTTGTGCTCTTCGTGCTTCCATCCGCTGCCGATGTCTTCAATGAATCCGGAGGATTGGAGGCTGTCTTGAGACCAGTTGCACTCGGCTCGCCGGAGCTCGAAGTCTTCGTCGTTTTGGTCGAGTCAGTGTTGGAAGTTTTCGTTGTTTTGGTCGAATCGGTGCTTGAAGTCTTCGTGGTTTTAGTGGGATCAGTGCTCGAAGTCTTGGTCGTCTTGGTAGATTCGGTACTTGTGGTCTTCGTGGTTTTCGTCGAATCCGTGCTCGAAGTCTTGGTCGCGTCAGTACTCGAGGTCTTGGTCGTCTTCGGCCCCGAGCTAGTCTCCGTTGTTTTGGTCGTTTTGGTAGCATCGGAGGTTTTGGTGGTCTTCGCACCTTCAGCCGCGGGCGACGTCTTCGTACTCTTAGCAGCAGTTGTCTTCGCGCTGCTGCCGGATGTACTACCACCTCGTCCTCCAGGGTCCAGGTTAATGCGGACCAGGAGACTCAGCATCAAGCAGCCTTCAGGCGAGAGCCATACGTTCTTGCCTCGGCCTCTTCCCGCGAGCTGTTGAGCGGCGATGGAAAGAACTGGTACTGGGAGTTTGCTTAGCAGCGTCGGATTCCTGTGTCAGAGAATAAGTAAGAGAAATGGGTTGGCTTTGAGAAATTAGGTACTGACTTATCGAGCATACTCTGGGTACTTGTGACCCTTTCGCTGTAAAACAGCAGTTCTCCAAAGCTCCAGGAACGGCCGTCCTCGGAGCCATCAGACCCTTTGAGTTCGGCCAGGGTATCGTAGAATAGCCGAAGGTCGAAGCGCGGGATGTGTGTTTGGGGAGGGAGGACGCCATCGGGGCACACGATGACGTACTTGTCTTCAGGCTTGACCCCGGGTTGCTCTTTCCTCTCCAGGACATCGGCAGATGAGCTGAGGGAGGTGAAGCGGAATGTATCTGCAGTATCTTTGACGGCACCAGAAACGAAAGATTCCGCTGTAGCGCTGTCAAAGAAGGGCCGAAGGGCCAATGTCACGAGAGCTTTTGGTCGTGAGTCTGATCGCGAGGGAGTGGAGGTCAGGAATTGGGGTAAGGGGGACAGGTCGAGAGGGGTGGAAGAAGAGGACGGTATTTGGAGATTTAAAGATGTGAGAAAGGATCTGATGATGGGATGCAAGGACGAGTCTTCGGATGCCCCTCGTAGCTTTGTGAGGGCGATCTTGCCCTTCCCCACAGACGCGTGGCCTGCTATGGGTCCGGATGGTGTAGTCGCCATAACATTGAATGGTTGCGGCTGTGCTTCGCCACCCAAGGTTGCATCCGTCACTTCTACTTGTATGGCTTGTCCTTCCTGCCCGGAGAGGGAGACAGCCTCTGTCTTGAAGCCGCCGGATGTGACGGGATAGATGGAGGTCTTGGTTGATTTATCAAGGAATCTAAGTGGTTCTCTTTGATCTGCTTCATTTATGTAAGATTGGCCAATGTTCAACGTGGAGAGAGATGCTTCCAAGCCTCCTGGTTGCTCTTCTGCCCTGGCGCCAGCTGAGAACCCAAGGAAAGCACCACCTTGCTCCACATAATCTCTGATTCTCTGCACCTCCTTGGGGGTGAAGATGTTAACATCGGTGGTGGAGGCACCGGTCGTCAGACCTGGGAGCACGAAGAGTGCACAGGCAATCTCCCATGGTTCCTTGATAAATGAGGCCTTGGTGAGTGGCTGGACTGTATAGTTGGGCAGAGCCACTGAGCGCAGCAGATCAAGGGCACCATCGAGTGATTTCTGGTCGACCTCTGAGCCAGAGTAGACTAGAACGTTCATGCTGCTGCTGTATCGAGTAAAGAAGGAGAGATCGTCGTAGAAGGAGCACTCTTAAGCCCGCACCACCAAAGGATCCGCTATCGCCGCTCAGGGGCCGGATCACATGCGGCCCGGGCGATCAAAGTCCGGACACGTGGTCGTGGAGACGTTTGGCCTTTTTGGCACCAGGTCCGGTCGACGTTGTTCTCTCCCCGACCTCAGTTTTGGCCTCAGCAAGGAGCGTACCTCTACAGGCTGTGACAGTGCGTATGCGAGCTGAAAAAATGTCGAGTCTAACAATTGCTGATTGAATGTCAACATCTCCTCAGACCAGTCTCAATCCAACTTGACCCACCGCATCGACTTGCTTACCCGGCCTTAATACCAGGGTCAACATGTCTGAATTTGAAGATGACATCGACGATCAGCTCCTGGAGCTAGCAGGAGCAAGCGAGAAAAAAGAGCGTCGCAAATCCAAGTCGTCAAAGTCAAACAGCAGAAAGCGACACATGGAAAGCGACAGCGATCGGGACATTGAGAGCGAAGAGGAAGACGACGTGGACGAGGAGACAGCCGACCCGTACCCTTACGACGGTCAATATCTCGACCAGGCCGACAAAGAATCGTGCGTACCTCGACGTTCCACAAACCCGTTCATCCAATTGACGCCGCCGTGAATGAAGTCTGCTCGCCCTGCCTGAAATCAAGCGCGAGGAGATTCTGGCAGAGAGAAGTGAGGAGAAACGTCGCTTGCAAGAGAAGCGCCTGCTTGCGCAGATGGTGAAGCAGCAGAAAGGCTCTGGGGGGNATGGTTGTGGCCCTTGACGAGGACAGCGTCGCTCGTGCTGCCAAGCGTACGTAACTCCGAGTCCGAACCATGTCGGGTACGATGCTATTCATTATACAGGCCAGCATGCCGTTCGCGGAGCGACCAAGGAGAAATCGAGGAAGCTCGATGAACTCAAAGCCAAAAGGAAGGCCAAGGACGAGTCGAGGAAACGGGTGTGTATTATTGCAGTCTTCTGCTCAATTATTCAGCCTCTAACGGACCATTAGGCGAAGCTATCCCCTACATCCCATCGTGACCGGTCAAGGTCACCCGGTGAGGATATGGAGTTCTCTTCTGAGGAACAAGAAGACGGAATGTACACCAAGGAGGAGCAAGCAGAGGAAAGGGAAAGGAGATTACTCGGCTTGAGCTCATCCGGAAGTAGGTCTAAAGAAGAAGATGAGGAAGACCTCACACCTGCCACACTGGAAGACTATAACCACTGCCGTTTGACTCGTGACTTGGTGGCCAAGTGGTGTTTAACCCCTTGGTTCCAGGAATACGCAGCCGGTTCTTGGGTGCGCTACTTGATTGGCAACGAAGGCGCCGAGCCTGTGTACCGGATATGTCAAATAACTGGTCCGTCTCTATTTCTTCTCTCACCGTTACCTTCCTGTATTAATTTCGACCACCCTGTTAGAACTCGCGGCCGAGACGGTGAAACCTTACAAGGTTAACGAGCGAGTTGTGAATCAAGCAGTTGTGCTCAAGCATGGCAAATCGACAAAGGTGTTCAACATGGACCGTATATCAAACGCTCATTTCACCGACGTGCGTATTTGCAGACTTTTGATCATCACTGTACTAAAACCCCATATACTACAGAGAGAGATTGATCGACTGAAGAGCGTGTGCAAAGCAGAGCACGTCAAGCTCCCGACGAGGAAGGAGCTTCAAAACAAGCGCGCCCAGATGCGTCAGCTGGAATCACAGCCTTTGACCGAGAAGGATATTTCTGTCATGCTCGAGCGGAAGAAGGAACTGCAGGCCACAAGTGATCCATCACAATTGAAGATGAAAAAGGCACGGCTCAATCAAGCTCGCTCACTGGCCATGAAACGCCAGGACCCCAAGGAGGTGGCGGACCTGGACAAGCAACTTGCCGCTCTACAAGCTCAGCTTGACGCTTTTGGTCCCGAGAACGCGCCCGGTGATTCGCGGGAGGATATCCTGCGGAAGGTCAACGAGAGGAACAGGAAAGCCAACGTTGAGTCGGTGCGCAGGGCAGAGTTGGCCGAGAGCGAAAGGAAGAGGAAGGAACGAGAGCTGGTTATTCAAGCTGCTGCGCAGGGTGGTTCCGCTGCTGGAGCGGCCGTTGCCGTCAAGTATGATCCTAGCGCGCGGTTGAAGACAGTGCCTAGACTCTTCAATGCTGCTACCCCTACCACAAGGTTTGAGGCTCCCCGACTTCCTTTGTTTGCCATCGCTAATCTTGTCGTCCTTTCTTGTGCTATTTAGACCGGGTACCCCAGCGAACAACTCAAANGGCCGGGACGCCGTCCGCTGGCACGCCTGGACCCAGCGGATCGGCGGCTACTCCGCCTTCGAATGGTGCCTCGACTGCGCCTGGCGTCACCAGTCGACCTCTTCCCACTAACACCCAGATGGCCTTTGAGCAGAAGCTGCTCGAGACCATCGATATCGACCTGGGTGATTTCTAAATATCACCATCACTGCCGATCCTTTGACAGGGATCGACGAAAATATGTGTTTGCATGGGCTTTTGGATTCCTTGATAACGCTGAGGACCATTCCTACTGTATAGTAGTGTCAAGCCGGAATAGATACTCGGGTGGCTTGTTAATTGAAAGGGGCCGGTGATCGTTGGCGCTGTGATATTTAATGTGTGACTGTATGATACTCACCAATAGTACTGCTGTAATATATACTGCTGGTGGAATAGATGTTGTTTCCTTGGCGCCACATCGCTAGCGCCTGGATGCCATAATCAGGCTGTCATTTTTCGACGGGAGCAGGACGTTGGGTATCCGCCCTTGCTGGAGCAACGCTGCCAATTTTGCTTGGGATTTCCTGCCAAAGTTGCCATCCACCGAGCGCGGAGGGACGTGGCCAAACTGAGATAAGATTAGATGGCGCAAAATCTTGGTGATCTAAAAACGGCAGTGGCCCGAAAAGGACAAGGCTTGATCCTGCTGTTTCTCGCGCACGCACCAGGTCACATCTTTGAACGTCGGTTTGTTGTCGTCCACAACTTGCATACCCCTGCTCACTGCCTGCGACGCTGTCCAAAGCCCCCCCNGACGTCGTCCACACGCAGCCATGGCAGGCTCGACAATGTCCTCAGACTCGCTCAGCTCTCCGTCGCCCTCTCCCACCCCACCTCCCCAGCAGTCTCTGGGACCGTCACAGTCACTGCCTCCCCAGGGCAGATCCTCGGCCTCCTCCAGCAAGGCTCTCGCCGCGACCCCCAACGACGCTCGGAGACCACCCAACAGTGCAGCTACCGGTCTGGATTCGGGCTCTGAGCTCTCCGAACTCACTGAAGACGAGCAGGAAAATGGAACCAGCAACACGCACGAGTCGAGGAAGCGGTCGTCCACCCGTGATGCCGACGAGGACGAGGACGAAGACGATACTCCGGACACAGATAAGCGACCGCCACCTCCGTCGCGCCGCCCTACAAAGACGCGGAGGCGTAAACGCAGCAGTATCGTTCCTGCCCCCATGTGGGGTTGGGCGAGCAAGGAGCAAAGGGCAC